>JAQGAA010000117.1:0-31428 GCA_034696425.1 Isotoma viridis
ATATATAACTATATTTACTATGACCTTTAAGGAGGTATGTGTTTATGGGAAATTATTTTATAGTATGTATTGTTGTTATATGTTGTTATGATGTGAATTTAAAATTCATCTCAAGTACGTGATTGAAGGAAATAAAACCTGGGTGGCCATTTACAATTCCGGTTGATTGTGAATAGCTTTATTACTCTGGTTGTGCTGTTTATGATATTGCGTATTGTCTTAACGGTACGATTGGGTCTTGGGTGAGGGTCGTTTAGGACAAAGATGTGACATTGGCTTTCTCACGTGTCTTATTATGCTCTGGTTTTACTGAGAAAGAATGGTTTTACAGTATTTGTTAAGTTTTTAATCAGGGATTTGCTGAGCAAAATATTTGTACAGTATTAAGTTTCAATTTTAAATGGTTCTGGGCTTCATATGGCACACGTAAAGGAACCAATTATTGGAAAACTTTACAATGCTCAAAGAAGTTATGTGGCATTTAAGTTGTTAGTTCCGTCGTATGTCATTCTGTCTTTATTTTAAGATGGTCGATGGACACGAGTGATAAGACATTTTGTTAAAGAGCAAGTCAACCATAAATCATTACCAATTTAACTGAAACTCAAGTTAATATTGTAAATAAGTAGAATTTCAAGGTTAATTAAGTTTTAGAAATCGGAGATAACTAAAATGCAGGGTTTGTAGAAGAAAACAATATAAAAATTTAAATGCCTTCATTTTCATAATTTGAAGCTATTTTTATGTATTATTTACCAATTTAGCAGTGAAAAACATTTTTATTAAAAAAAACCCATGTGTATTTCCTACTATTTCAGCGTTGTTACATCTCATTCTTTTTGGTTAGAAATTGTGGGATTTCTATTTTCGTTCCAGTAGGCGTAATAATTTGAGTTTTCAAACATAAGCTAGAAGCTGGACAAACTGAGTGACACGACAGGAGTGACGTGACGAGTTGAGTAAAAACTTACCACAAAATCAAAGCCATATACCGACGTAGTCACAAAAATGTTTGGGTGTTTTCGTTTCAAACGTAGAAAGTTAACCCGTCCGTACCCTTGGTTTACCACGCGATATGCCACATACTTACCGACAATACTTACTATTACCATACCACAAAATAGTCCAATCCCCCCATGAAAGGCTTGAAATAAATAGAAAAAAGTTTGGTTTTGGTTATAATATTGTTTTTGTGTCACTCCCTTCGTGTTAAAACAATTCTGACTTTCGTTTCTAAAGAAAGAAATGGGTGGCATGTCGGAAATGTTTTTTACTCACCATCACTTTTTCCAGTTTGTCTTGCGTATGTACTATGTTAGTTTGGCTGAATGATATTTTTTACGTAACCTGACCCTCTTCACTCGCGTCAAGTCGTATCGTTGGAAAACCGAATTTAGTAATTTTTGTCTTACGCACAAAACATATAACACCACAGATTCTCGAACTTCAGAACAAACATTCCCTGAAACCATCAAACATGACATGACATTGCTGTTTGAGCATAAAAAGACATGCATAGCATCGTCATTTCCATTTTCTTTGTTTCTTCAGTTCATGCATTTTATTTTAGTTTCAGTCAGCTTTGGAAATCCGAAGGGCATTGCCTGCTTTAAATTCACTACTTGAGAATTTGGATTGGTGAAAGAAACATGATATTGCAATTGTACCTCTAAAGGAAATCAACATTCTTAGACGATGAATTTGTAGATATTCAGCGAAAAGATATACCTAATAATTAGATTTGATAAGATACTCTTCATAGGCTTCTTTGTATTTGAGAAATCCTAAATTCCTAATTAGATATGGCATTGAAAGTAAGCCATTTAGCCAGAAATCTTAGAATATTCTTCCTTCAACCCGTATTAAATGAATTTACAGAGCTCCGATTCGTCCATGAGTATTCTTTTTCAAGTATCTACTCCGCAACCTGGGACCTTGATACGATGCACATGATATGTTTCGAATACTGAATCCACTGGTTTCAAAAGATCTTGCAATGATGTTTCTCTTCGAAGTTATAACTACTCTTTAGAGTTGCACTTTTTTCAATGAGCTTATTTTTTTAGTGAGTTGAATAGACAAAATAATTCCAAGGAAGTCGTAAATAATTCCCACAAGAGCTAATTAGCTGTATGTCGTACGATATTTCTGTAATTGCTGAGTTGAAGGTGATGGTGTGGGTGTACTCGTTTGCAGCAGTTGTTATTGAGGATGGTACACAATTTTACGATAATGGTGACAAGGACCCTACCCAGATGCAGTGCAAAATAGGCAGTAGGAAGAAATTGATGGAAAGAACCGGATGCTTGAAATACTGCACCACCACACAAAAAGTACACTATGGTCAGTGTGCTCTTGTTTGTACAACCACATCTTCTATCTACACCAGTAAAAAGACAAAAAGGACAAAAGGATTACTTAAACAGAAAAAGATACTAAACATAAGTTTCGGGTTTAAGATTGATGTTAATGGTTAAGTCTAACAGTCAGCATCAAAAAGTCAAGCTGAAATTAACTAAATCTAAAATACAATACAGATCATAATCTGTGAAGCATTTTTTTGTACCAGTAATCAATGATGCATCAAAAAATTTCAGGGCCTCGTTCACTGCTTCTAACTGCAACATTAATTTCTTTGATTTATAAATATGCATGACAATTTGAGAAGTATATAAGGCATTTCAATTATTTAAATCAAATTCCTTGCAAACCTTATCGATGCAAATTTTCTGGAATATTTATTTTTAAATCGATTTAAATTAACATTTTTCTATATGTGGGTGCTAGGAAAAAGGTTTGTCATTCATTAATTTAGAAGGTAAGAAGTTCTGGATGCATTTTCTTCTGAAAGATATCTGTTCATATAAAGTAGTATAGCACAAAAAATTTCCCATTTAATTATACAATAAAATCTCTCCTATATGACACCCCTGTGCATTATAAGTATTGATCTCGAAAGTGTGTTTTTTAGTACAACTACCGGGTACGTTTCATCTTGTAGTTAGGGCTTTTTAGGGTGATTTTGCTTGTGCACAACATCCCCCGAATAAATGATTCTGCTATATCTATAGGCATAACACCTTCTTTCTGCTAATAATAATAGGACCAGAAGGAAAATAATACATTTTCTTAACAAGGATAATCGGAAACCTTGTTTTGAATTCTTTCATACTGTAGTTATAAGAACCAGTCATTGTTAAGAGTTCAACTAGTATAAATCTTAACTATAATAGCTTTGTTTAGAGTTAGCAAATTTTGCTACGGAAGCCTACCAATAAACATTATTAGATGTGAAGATGTAAAGATGGTGAAACAGGGACTTACTAGCTGGTAGTGTTGGTGAAAGAAAGAATGACTTGTGGGATGGGATTTTTATGACGTGTCATTAATGCTCAACTGTCCCAGATCTCGTTAACGCCCATAAATTATGGCTTCAGATATATCATTTTTTCCTACTATTAGATGACAGCCCTTTTTCCGCTTTCTCACCATTTCATCATCATTTTAGCTTTCCTTGTTATTAATTTCTCCAAAGCACCATTGAGACTATATGTACTATAGATAGGATGCCTTAGTACATTTAAGAAGCTCTAAGGAGGCAGTTTAGGTTAGTTAAGTCACTATGTAACTGTCTTGTCGAGAAGTTCCATAAGTTGCAGTTCAAGTCAAATCCTAATTTTTTGCTGCCATACATAACGAAACCCTTCCCACACTTTTCTTCAATGTGACAGGTCTATCACGTTTCCTTATCTATTGTCTACGTCTTATTAATTGAAACTCCTATCTAAGGAACTGGAATTTTATAGGATTCTATATTTTATATCCGGATTACGAGCACAATTTTTTAATTAACGAACGGTTTTCTACAGACGGTAGCTGAACGATTGCATTAAATAACAAAAATATCACCAAGAGAATCGTTTTCTTAGAATCTTCTTTGATTTTGTGTTTGTTCGTTGGTAGTTGAACAGTTGAAGTAAAAATGTTGCTTCTAACATAAAGCCCCCATGCAGGTTTAAAGACAGTGAAAAGTAATTTCAGATTTTATGATTTTATCATGTTCTTTTCAACACAGAATTATTGGCTCAGCGTCTGTTTACTATATTCTGTAATAATCAACTTACATATAAAATAATAATAGAAATGTTATGGGTGACACCCATGAAAATAGATTGACAAATAGCTCTCATACCAAGCTATAGATAATGACGTTTGCTGAAGCATGGCATAACAATACACTTTGCTAGGAAAAGCAATCTTGCGTAGGCTCATATAACAATACAATTATTGTTAACAAGTTATGCAAATTTTAACAATGCACTTTCCCTTCATTGGTAGTTTTGCTAAATTATAAGGTGGAAGTACAGCAACTGAGCCTACCCTTTGATTTCTGCATTATAAAGCTTTTCTAAATGAAAACAGAAGAAAGGTACCTGAATGAATCTTAGAACCAATGAATTGTGAAGCCTTCATTAACGCCTACCTTAGATTTAATTAGTGCTTCAAAAATTGCTCCTAGTTCAGATATACTTTCCAGTTTCCACCCCCTACAATCATTAAGATCATTAGGACAAAATGCGAGTCTGAAGCATCCCCAGGTGTCATTTCATATTAGAACTATTAGCAGTAAGGGTAGGCAGCCTTGCCTCCCTTTAAAAATATAGATAAAAGGATTTATTAACTAGGACAACTTATATTCAAGTCAAAAACTTTAAAATAAACCTTTGATCTGCATTAAAATTACCTTACCACCATATCATTCAACTTAACGGAAAATAAATGTTGTCTCTAGATACTAGATACGCAGTTCAAAGTGTATTGTGTAGGCGGATGTTTGTATGAAATGGAAAGTAAGTTACCCTTTAAAATTCTACAGACCTCTATGGGCACATTAATTCACGGAACCAAAAACAAACTACTCCCCGAGGAGCATATATAAGTTTTAAACGATACGGTGTAAAAGTACACAAATCCAAGAATATTTTGTTTCATTGAAATGAGAATGTTTGAGATTGCAAAATTGATATTAAGAAAACTAGAAATAAGTTTCAAATTTGAAGTCTGATCAACTGGTAGATTTTAGTCATAAAAGAAGAATTCGTATTTCAATGATTTAATCAAATAATAAAATATAATGCTGATGGTACTTCACGACACTTTGATGACAACTTACTTAAATATTCAATGTCTCTTTGTACTTCGTAGTTTCACCTAAATGTTCCAGTTCAGAGGCAGCACGCATTCCATTAAGCGTGGGAGAATCTCATCAACTTGCATGCAGCGTCCTAGCCTGGCCTCCAGATTTGAATTTTTATTGGACTTTAAATAGATCTCATGATATTGTACCTATTCTCCCAGCACCAATGATAAATCGCACTATCAAAAATGGAAGTGTCACCTTGGAAGGAATCCCTTTAGAAGACTTCGATGAGTATATTTTCCCTATATCTCGAACGGACTATGACACAGCAAGTATTCAAATTCATACCGAAGGTTCCGGAAGTGGAAGTGACACCAAGGATGGTCACGTGGTATTCCCAACTACCGATGAAAATGTACCTAAAAGTAAAAGTAGGACAGAGGAGATTTCATCAACGACAAGGAATAAAATGCAAGTTACAGAGGAGCAGAATCATACAATAACAAAAGAGAAATCAAGTGGGACAGAAAAGTATTCGAAATTAAAATCAGAACAAGATAAGAAAGGTAGGCTGGAGAAAGAACTCAATCGACGCACTGGCTTTGATACTGGTGGAGGGGGATATTACGGTAGATGGAAAACCCCACAGGACACCCCAGATAACATCCATCATCAAGCAATCCTTTCGTACACAATCAGAAGTATTGAGGACTATGGAACAGTTGCTTGTTGGGCGAGAAATTCCTACGGGAAGCAACTTTTTCCATGTCTTTTCCACATTATTGCAAGTGAGAAACTGGTTCTTTTATTTCCTATACTTTTTCTAGCTTATGGTTGGTTGTCTTTGTCACACTTTGCCTTTTTGGAGACGTTGATTGAAGAAAAGACGTAGGGTACGATAGGGTGATAGACCGACAAGGAAGTACTTATTTGGCTTAGGTAGTTTCCCAACTATTTTAAAAACTTGTTTCAGAAACGAAACTCTCTGGTTTTGAACGAATATCAGGGTCTGAGAAGCGAAGTTTTAGTGTTCCACTGTGGAAAATGTTTTTATTTGTATCTTCAACCCAGCAGTCAATAATAAAGTTCTCAGGAATAAAATGCTTTCAAAAGTAAAAAGCAACTGCATTTTGTGCCATGTGTCTTGGGTCAATCAAACGAATTTTTTGAAAATCCTTTTGAACTTTTCCTTACCACTATACCACGGCTCTCACTCTTTCCCTATATGTTTGCTTTTCCAACTTTTAAAATTGATTGACCTTTTGTTTGTTTTTTGGAGTTACTTTTTGTCCTCTATTTGATAAGGTTGAATTATACTATATGGTATTTGAAATAAGAGAACATAAAAAGATATTTTACATAGTTTTGTCAACCTGCTTTGATCAGTTGAGAGTTTGAGAGTGACTTTTATTTAACCCTCTTATTAGAGCTTTGAGACATTTCTAACTTTTCCTTTCCTCTCTCTCTCTCATTTGATGTTTAGGTGTACTCTGGTTAAATTTGGTGAAACCAAACTTCTGCTGGAAACAAATAATTTGTAATTTAATTAATTTTGGGACAAATTTGTACATACAACTTCCAAAATAATTGTACTAGTTGCCAAAACAAATTAATTTAATAGTTGAACAACTAAGCTTAAAAGGAAATGCAGTTTATAGCTAATCAAATTATTCACAGGAGTAAAAAAGTGTAGACATAGATCGTTCCATTTGTTTAATTCGACATAAACAGTAAAAAAAAGTATTCAGAATTACCCCGTACTGAAATCGTACCCAATCTTTTCATGGAAGTTCCACAGTTTCAAGTTTCTTATTCATTCGGGTTTCATTTGAGCTTAAACTTCTTATTAAAAGAAAGGTCGATAAACCAAGTTAATGTAACCATTCAAGGCAAAGGATCAGTTTCAAGGAAGTAAAGCAACGGTTAGCTAATCAATCTTAAATTGTAAAGAAGTCGGTTTGTATGCCTAGTCTTGTTAATAATGAAGGGAAGCTTATTTAACATTTCAGATATTCTGCGTATACTCACAGCACGGATGAGATCTGATTCAAACTACATTTGTATGTATATGGCTTGATTGTTCATCTTCGTTACTTACAATCAAAGACCTATATCTTACAATAGATTATAATAGTGAATGGTATCAAGACTAAAGACGCAGTTAGTACTTAAGCATTAGCAGATACAGTATTTCTTTTCCAGGAATTCTCTACCCTAACACTTAGTTAGGCTATGACTAGTTATGTTTTTATAATACAGAGAAAAGGAATAGGAGAGAGAGAGCTAATAAGATAGATTGAAAAGTAGATTGGTATCGGTTGGATGATCTTTTGGAATTGGAGCTGGATAGACCCCACTGCTCAATTCCTTCAATTCAACCCTAGTGGATTTTTAGATCTTAATGGTCTTCCCAGTAGATCTGATCTCGTCTCTGTCTGTTATGTTAAGTAAAATCTGATACCAATAAGAGTACCTTTCTCTACTGTCTCTACTATGAAAAAGAAAAGACTGTTACGAAAACGTACGAACTTTCACTTCAGCTCACCTACTTTTACTGATTGATCCCTCTGATTAACACAGAAACCAGAAGCGTAATGCGGTGTGACTTATGCTTAACTAGTGCAAATTGACCAAGCTTAGCTAGTAAATTTAATCAACCATTCCTTCTTCCAATCCCTTTTATGTGTTAAGACTATTTTCTTAAGCATGATTGGATTATTCTTTCATTGACTCCTAAGGATTCTACGCGTGAGTGATTGATTATTGCAAGTAGGAAGAGTAGAAGTCGAAAACTCTACCGTGAAATGAAATGAAACATGCTACATATAGGTTAAAAACGATTTTTATAGATGCGGAAGGTGATCTAATGATGGGTCTGGTCCTTCTGAGATGTTTTTTTGTGAAATATGACTCCACTATTCTGTATTGTGTTCATTGAGTACAAGATTCAAGATATATTTATGCTTTTAGTAGTGAGCTTCTTATTTTTGTCTGAATTCTTTATCAATTTGAGGTTCCGAGTTTTATGAGTTAGAGTAGGTGAATAGAAACTAACAATAAGTAATTTTTCATGGAAACTTCGTATTGGGTTTCATTTAGGTCAGAGTACGTTTTTCTTTGAAGACAATATTAATTAAAATACCTTAATTCTCAATTGAATTGAAAATTTTTTTGCGAAGCATCCTTAACTGCACATTTTATACTAGCCATCGAGTCAGATCCTCCTTGAAATAACTTTTTGCTAGGTAACTCCTCAATCACCCCCCATCCTATTCAGAGCGTCTGTGTAGGTTTTGCTACGCATAAAAAAATCTAAGAAAACCTTAATTCCATTAATTTTTAACCTATAAGCACATACAGTAGAATATAGGCACAACTCAAATAAAACTAGCAAAAATTAGCACGTCTAACAACAGTGCATGGTAAAGCTCTACTTATTATAAATTAATCAAGCTTTTTTAGAGTTTATCTTCATAAGCATGAAGACCGGAAATTTTTTCCCTTAGAATATTTACACTTCCATGATGATGTAATAACCTACGAAGAATCTTGGAAAGAGAAAATACCTGTAAAAAAGAACAATGATAGTACGTACGACTCTTAAACTAAAACATGTTCAAAATATACAGGAATTCATTGTGTTATCTACAATAAGTATAAAGGCATAGTAAGAGTTATTTCATAAACTATGCGATCATTCCCACGAGCTTAATTAATTTTACATGAATAAAATTAATACCATGTAAGAGCCAGAAATCCTTTCAATTGAATAAATAGACTCAGAAATTCAGTCTCTCTATAAATTCAGAATTAGACAACACTTACATGTTTTTTGAAATATTATAGTCTATAATTTATAGACCATGTAAAGGTTATGCATCTGATGAAAGCATTTGATAGAAATGAATATTTCAAGGAAGCTCTTGTTTATAATAAAGTACATTTAGAAGAGTATACCTTGAAAGTTTGGGCTGTTTCTGTGGAACTGTTGAATATTTTATCCCTCAAAATGTATACATACTTATACGGAAATTTCTCTCATTTAAATTTAACTCAAGCTTTAAACTTGTTTTGCGTGAACATAGACAATATTCCAGAATCACGTGTTTCATCCTATGAATCACTTAGTTGACAGCAAAACATAGAAAGTTGCATGCCATTTCATTATCATTTGAAAAACTAAAAAGACTCATCTCATCTACTCATCACAAGCCTAATTAGAGTTGTAAATCATGGATTAAAAAATTTCCATTGAATGGCCATAAGTAACTCCGCTTTCAGTGTTTTATTTTATGAATAGCCTCAAGGATTACAACTTACACGGTTTCTTAGTTTTTGATAAATGCCGTTCATTTTGCTTATTTGCTTGAAAATAATTATAAATATTTTACAAAAACGAATAAATAATAGAAAGCAGAATGTTCCCTCTAGCTATTTGCTGTGATTTGCTTCCTTTCGTTTATTCTTGCTGCACTGATTCTTGGGTAAATTTAACGGAAGAAAGGGTAAAGGAACGGATATCATCATTGCACATCGTGATAATTTTATATTATTACTTCCTACCAGCCAGGACTACTGGGAGCATAAACCGAGGTAAAGTGGAGATGAGGCATGTTAAAACGCTTTTTGTTAATTTTCCGGCCTAATTAACTAAGGAATCCTCGAGGGTGAAAGAGTCTCATACTGTTGTAAAATTTGGGTCACAGGCAAAGTACTATGTATACCTGTATTCGTATCAATATGATACGGTCACCGGTACTAAAAGCCAGTAGTGCATGGTGAAGTACTCAGAGAGAAATTTGGAATTTCTGATGAAACTCTTCATGTTTTTCTCTTACGACTTTGGATATCATTTTAAGCAGATGGCCTATATAGAAAAAGCGTAACTTTAGTATTCACATCGCTCTTCTTTTAAGAGAAGTCAGTAAAAGTATTAGAGGGAAAACCTTTTGAGAGCATTTAGAGTATTATGTATCGCTTGGCTAGTGCTGCAACAAAGAAACCCACCTATGATGGCATGTTCATTTTAGATGGGTTGGGCTTGGGGGAAGAGTAAAAGGAAACCTGACGAGAGGAAGGGTTACCCTAAATTACAAAAAAGTAGGACATAAATACCCTTTGATCGGTGGTTCATCTTCCATTTTTCTATCCTTTTTACAGAAGAGGAGGCAAATCAAGATGAAGCGTTGGTTAATGGTAGTGGTGGTACAACGAGGTACGGAAACCTGACAGGGAGAAACTTTGGCAAGGATGGTGGTGGCGCTAGAGAAGATGTAAGACTACAACTGAACTTAGACTACCAAGGAGAAAGTGGAATTCGAGACCCATCCAAATTGCAAACGACATTGGGCATTATCTTGATGGTATTATTGATATTTATTGCCAGTCTTGGTGGGCTCTTGGTCTTCCTTTTAGTGATCCTTGCGAAAAGGAGAAGACAAATACAAAGAATGGTCATGACCAACAAGAAGAGAGAAGAAGAAGGAAAAGTAGTTGGATCATCAACCATTGAAAAATGTACATCAAGTATTTCCTTTACCTCTTCAACTGACGATGGTGTCGGTGGTGGTAGTTGTACTAAAGCTGGAGCCTATTCCATCGGAAAGGATTCTGGTGCTTTTTTCAGTAGTGAAAGTTGTAGTGAACCCGCTTCTTGTATTTCTACAACTACAGTTTCAGTAGCTGATACTTTGAACACTATTATTACGACGGGTAGTAGTAGTACAATTTCTAGAAACAAAAACGACTTTCCACCTCCACCAACTTCTATTATTTCTACAGCAAGTACTAGTCATGGGTATGGAAGTATTGGCGAAGATGAGGTGGTAGATTTAGACGACGAAGTCCCAGAAGAGGAAGGAAAAGCATATTGAAACGGCATCTCATCTTGTACAAATGGACAGAGAACATTTCCCTTGAAATAGCTTGTATAATAGTGTAAGTCTGCTATAGTATGTAGTGTATGTGTAGTTAAAATGGTTGGTAGTCTTTGACCTGCCAATAACGCTAATACAAGCCCTTGGCATTGTATAGAGATGGATATGTAATAATGCAATGCATAGGTATAAGGTACTTTCACCCATTTCAAAGTATATATGTACTATATGCGGTTGTCCATTGACAGAAATGGTGACAGAGGTACCTTGGTCGTAAAATAAAAATTACCCTTAACGTAAACTATGGAAGACAAGGTCGAAGGGTTAAAACTGCTTCATTTTTTCACCTCGTGTTTCCCCACATCGAAAAATTTCTTGTTACAATTTGATTCCTTGATACTTTATACATTATGTTATCTATTTCTTGTCCTACTGGTGGACATTCTGTTGGAAATAGATCTAGTACGAGTATAAGTAAATGTATTGAGTAAGGGTCATTTGAAATTCCCTTGTTGATATACAGAGGAAATGACATCAATCTAAGATGCTTGACGGTCAATGGTACTATTAAACATTACTGTAAGGAACACGACTAGAGAAGCATGGTAAGAACAAATACTTTTACTTATGTGCTAACGGCTGGGACCATTGACTTAAGTGGTTGTTTCACAAAGGACATTAAATGAAATGAACTTCACATGTGCTTTTACTATCATTCACTACGAGCGAAAGTATATGAAATCTAATCAAGCAATGACCACTCGAGTTATATGTAGTTGAGTGCCAAGTGCTGATGTTGCCTGCATCCAGGATATAAAATAACCTTTTATAGCAAAGAAGAAACCGGTTTTAAAATCAAAGTTCCTGTAAACATTCAAACTTACTTGGATGGTAGTTTTAAGTTATTACAAAATGTTTTTACCTATGTAAGAATTTATAGATAGTTCGGGTCAGAGTGCGAATAGCTCTGAGACACAGAATAGATATTCTTATTATTATTATATTTTCTTGTAGGGTTGGGTTATCGTCCAATGGGTAATGATGCGACGATATACGTACCTTGTCTGAACTTTGGAAGAGGTGTCAAGGAGTTTGTGCTGTACCTATTATTACCAAACCCTCTCAGTAGATTCATTCTTGACGACTTGATGTAATATATTATTGTTAGGTGTTCGAGACATGAATATGTTTTGCCATTATCATGAGCTGTTTTTCTTGGAAAACTCATTTTGAATGTATTCGTTTCTATTTGTATTTGATCTTATGTAAATTTAACAAAATGTTATATAAATTTACATTGTTTGTTTTTAATTAAAAACGGAGATCACCTAAGATTTGAATCTGATGTTGTGTTTTCTCTTCGATAAATGTTTTCTAAATAATAGTCTACACTCTTGGAATTCAAATGAGTATACTTAAAGTCCAACACGCATTATATCGAATAATGAATGTAATCATAATAATAAGAATATGATGTTGAATATCCAGCTTAAAACTATTTGTAAACTTGTCTCGAGTACGGGTTACACATACACAGTGTTTGTAAGTTTGTATACATAATTTATATGAATACGCAATTTTGTTGTTCGAATCGGGTAAAAGTAGGACAGGAGTTGATTTACATTATTATTACCATTTGTATACGAAAAGTAGGTATGTATTTAAGGGATAAATGATTGAATGACAAAGTTACTACAAACCATCCTTGCATATATCATCACATTATGGGGATTTTGTAAAGCAAATCAATAATAAAAATAAAAGTACTCTGCGTTATAGACTTATTTGGGACTTTTGTCATGTATGGTTATTATTACTTATACAACTATTAAATTCACACAAACGAGCATATTTCTCTACTACGCTACACTATGAATGACATTTGGATCAACTTGAATTAACTGACACAATTTATTTTGGTGAAAGCATGCAATATAGTAAGCCAGCATATACTCTGATACTAATGGTGTTATGGAAGTAGTGTGTGGTGATAAGTAAGACAAGGTGCTTTCACAAACGAGACAACTGACAGCATTTATTCACATCACACACATTTTATTTCAGCTGGGATTATTAGGATCGTGACCCATTGTGTTCCTTTTTTACTGATAGGTACATATACACACTCTTGGCTGACTCAGGCCTTGTTAAAGCAGTAGTAGTAATGAAACTTATATAATGATTTTGCATGATACTGTATGTAGATAACTTGCAATATCGCCAAAAACAGGATGGAATAGAAATTGTGTTTTGTTGGTAAGAGTCTATATAGCCGTAGCACAGCATGAGAAGGGTCCCAAGTAAATAAATGCATTAAACAAAGAGTTCCGAAAAAAGAAAAGTTTGTACTAGGAATGATGAAGTGGTGGAGCGAAATGAAAATATTTGCTTGACAATAGGAAACCTTTTGTTACTAGAAATGTAGGACAAGTGGAGGACTGTTACCGAATAAACAGGACAAGGTTCCAATTATTATGCACAACAACTAAACAAAGTACAGTCTGTGCTTGTCTTTTTTCAATTCTTTTGTCTTTTAAAATTGAACTTGGGTAATTTTGTAGCAAGGAAGTAATAAGTAAATTTAAAGCAAGGAGAAGATAAAAGCACTTAACTAATCTTGAAAGCTTCTTTTCATTCTTTGAGTAAAAGAAAGAAAGCGCTTTAGCTAAAGTAAATCCAATAAAACTAAATATTTCTTAAAAAGAATATAATATATCCGAGTTTTTTGGTAAAGAACAACATATACGGTTTAAACTATATCTAAAATTTAAGAATTTATAACTTTCGATAAATTTCTAATTAATGTTTTGAGTTCTTGTTATTAATTAACCTTTTAATTGATAATTGGTACCCTGTCTGACTATGAAAAATTCCCCTTCCAAGAAGCAACTATTGTTAGCTTATATTTTGCAATAATTTTCAAGTCCCAACTACCTCCTTGAAAAGGTTCAACTATACTGCCTACTATCACTAGGAAATCCAACGTTTATTTAGCTCTCTGCTCCACACTCCTCCAAATTGTACAAGGATAACTCATTCATTTGTAAAATAGAAAGTTTTTAAGCAAAACAAATCCTTTTCTTTTTCTCAATTTGTATCACATCTCCCAAACTAGATGATAAGTATATATTACCCGTTAAGTATAAGTATGACGACAATGCAATGAGATAAAAGTACCAACTGTAAAGATAAGTAATATTAGAAAAGAGTTGAATAAGTACAAGTGGATGAGAATGATGATTATATAGAATAGGAGAAAAAAAAGAAGAGGATGGAGATTGAATTTTTATCTTTGCTTGGCAGATTAACCCTTTACTTACTACTTTCTCCTGAATTCCTCACAGATAATCATTTCATTTTAAACTTGTAATAACACTATCATCCCATTATGCTCTATGACCAATGAGAAGTCCTTTCCGAAATGAAAGAACGTGCAATGGGACTCTTGTGCATTGAATAAAATTGCCCTACTTTACTTTCTACTTTCTCTTCCTAACTAAATGTACCTGGTAGGTTGGTCATATCACTACCACTACTACAGTGTGTGTGTATATATACACTCCGCACATTCCATACCCACTACTCATAGCTGGAAATACTAATGCTGGTACGAGAACGTAAGTACAACATACACAACGACTGCCTTGAACCTTTTGCTTTCCCTCAGTCCTCATTCCACATTCTCCACTTCCTTCCTTTCTCATTTCCAGTTTTATTATTATACAGGGGATTAGCATTATTACAATTGTTATGGGGTGCAAGACGGCCTTTCCTTCTTCGCTTTGTGACCATTCTCAACTGATTCTGCATTCTGGTCACATGTTTGACCAGACCTTCTCTCTTTATAAAATGAGCCCAATTTCATCCAGCCTGTGTACTACAGTGTACTACTACTCTTAATAAATACCAAAGCGAAATACAATACTTTATTGGATGAAGAAACAGACGGTATTGTTGGTGCTAAAAAGTTCTCATGATTAAAGTTTGTAGCATGCGATAGAATGTTTTATAATAATACCAATTCATTTAAGAGAAATAACGAACAGAGAGAGGCATTATGCAAAGAAGAAGATCCGGTACAAGCTAAAACCCCATTTAGATCCGATGTTTGTTTTTCATTGATTTTTTTCCATATTATAAAAAATGTATTTCCAAAATTATCGCCAGGGTAGTTTATGACCACTGGAGAGAAGCAGAATTTCACTTAAACCTCTTTTATGAATTCAACTCGACCTAGTGAGTTTCGTTATGCAACATTATTATTATATAATATACTTTTTCCGGTTTTTACGAGTAGAAAAAACTCCTTTGAGTTAATTTGTTTTAAAAGCCTTTTTGCGTTTTTTTCTTGGAAATGTAGACTAGACAAAGTATAGTAGGAGTAAGGGTGGTTTCTCAGAAGTGAAAACTGTAGACCGTAAAGTAGTTTTTGGCTGAGAACCCCTGAAATAATACTAACTACGAATGGGTAGTAATAGTAATACCACACCACTGTTCATATTAAATAGTAAAGTAGAAGTGGCTTGCGATATCGAGCATGTAAGGCAAACAGTATGAGAGGAAGTAAAAGCATGGGAGTTATAAATCAGGGTGTAACAGCTGGAGACTATTTGATATGTGAGTTAGGTGCGTGTTTCTCATTGTATTACGGATCTTTGATGGTGACGGTCTATCTGCCTCAATTTAGAGTTCATTAAATGAAAATTAATAATCCTCTAGTACTTTTGAGAATTAATGTGTATGTGGTTAAGGAACTGCTTCAAGTCACTGTTCTACCATATTTTTTTAGTTGTTTTTATAAAAGAAGTTTGTGACATGGGGAACTGCTTTTTAGTTTGTGAATAGAATTTAAAACGTGGGGGTAATAACATGGGGATATGTGGATTGACATTTAATTGTATTTCTTAGCGAAATTGTAAATATGTAGAAAATACGGTGTTATATTTTAAATGCGTAGCACTATAATGATAAGATGCTAAAAGCACAACATTTGACAAGTTTTTATTAACACATATTGAATAAATAAAAAAAAACAAGGGTTGTGCTTCATGTAATACAAGATACTTCATTCATAGAATACTGAGATCATTTGGGAATTCATTAAAATTTCCATTCATAATTTGCAAGGATATTGAAATTTTCAGAAAAGTATGAAAACCCTGTCCGGAATCCGGATAGATTAATTTAAGTTGCAATGGATACAGTTGCAAAAGTGCCTCTAGTTTTAAAAACAGTCTAATATTACAGTAGTGGTACAAATAACTGTCTAGACTTGAAGGGTTTCAAATTCATTGTGCCTATCAATTCTCCAGCCATCATGTCTCCCTTGAAGATATCAACTGACCATCTCATTTTCACTCATATTATCTCAGACTAGACCGATCTTATTTGACCTTTTGTTTGCAGGCTATTATGTCCCAGAGGAGACTTTTAAGAAAGAATAATAATATTATTTGTGCAAACGTAGCATCATCATGAATAGGGTAGTAGTAGTAGGTGTAAGAAGTAGAGTTAGGCAATAAAAGTACAAACATCAGCACATATTTGAGTTATATTCGTTCTCAATCATCCTTCGTCTTTTAAAAGTCAGCAAAATAGTGACAGTCTGCTATAAGACCTTTGACATGCAATTTTGATGCTACTTTTTTACTACAGGAAACGTAGTTTTACATTTGACACTGCATATCCTGTAATTTTTACTCATAGCCTTCACCTTATCCAAGGATGTAGTTACCACGACACATATACCTAAAAGGTTTATTTAGTTTTTGTCACTTCCATCCTCCAAGTTCACTTCTGATATCAAACTTTGTACTTAATGTTTTTAAAAAATTTTTGCACTTCAGGAAGCAAAGATAAAAAGGAGCTTTACAATGATACATGACACCATTTTTCAAATGCTTCAACTTTTCTTTGTTTGTACTGGAATTATGAGCAATTTATATGCAAAACTAGGACCAACTTTTGCATAGCATATAAGTCTAAACCCACATCAAGTAAAACCTAAGCTGGTTTTCACCTTTCACTCTAGGAGCTTTTACTTTGTACAAACTATCCAACTTCCCGCACGTGTAAAAAGGCTCTCATTCTATTATCCCAAAAGATACAAAAGTATTTGTCTACTCCAATCCTCATCCCATAGAGTTATTCTTCGGTCTAAACTAGAAGTGGTTTTAATGATGAATTTCCCCCAAAAGCTTTAGAAGAAAGTACATATACACGTTACTACCATTGCTTGAAACTAAAAATCCTAGAATTTTTTATGACAGAAAACAAAACATAAATACTTCATGAGTGTGTGCTTTGATACATAATAGATAAAATATACTTTCGTCTTCGCGACTCCCAATAGGATTAAGTAAATGGGGTTGAAAAGAAAACAAGGATGAGTAACAACACACTATTGTATCAGTATGTATCATACGAGTATAGATTGTACAGTGTACTTTGATATTATAAGCTCTCTCTTTTATACATGAAATGAAACTGATAATACTATGAGAAATATTACATTATTACATTCAAGAACGTTTCAATGTTTCAAATATTATGCTTTAGTGGAAGGTGCTACACACAACAGTACTATTACTACTGATATACAACCAAGGGTAAAAAGAAAGTCGTAAAGACGTCCATGGTGTGAAAGAATTGACTTAGCTTAAGCCAGAATCGATAAATTTTTCTTCTCTTCTTTCTTTTCCAATATCATTTCCTCTGATATGATATGAATGAAATGATCTGAAAAAAAACGTAAAGCCAATCCAGTAACTTGGAAGCGGAAAGATGCCTATAAACCTTGGGTAATCTTAGTAATACATCCCATAACAGAAAGATGAGCTCCATTCATATCACAAAAAAGTCTATGCATTCACTCACTCACTACTGATACTACTACTACTAACTACCTACTTTCTCCATCATTTCCTTTCTCTTTAGAGAGATATTGTTTCCCATCCCAAATGCATTGCACATTCTCTCATAATATTGTACGAGAACAAAAGCACAGGGACTTTCTAATGCACAGGCTTCCGTCCGACCCAATCCAATCTAGGTGGGTTGTAGATAGGTATTTAGAGAATACTTGTACTTTAGGTTAGTACTACTACTATTTATTTCGAGGATGATGATGATAACATGATGATGATGATGTTACTGCTATTATTTGCTGTTATTATTACTACTACTAACTGCTAGTAAAAAGAAGTGAATCAGTATGTACGTATGAAGATGGTTTAATTGGGAGTAGGGGTGAAATGAAATATATATTGGAGTACTTGCTAGTTGCTATATACACCACTCTCATTCCAATTATTTATGTTCTTCGAAATTACTCATTGTCCTCCTTTGGGGCCAATAATTGTGGCTAACTTCTTGTTAACTCTCATTTCGGTTGTAATTTCCTTTCATTGGAAATCAGCCCAGGCCCTGGAAACACTAAGATGTAGCTGACTGGAGTCTGGAGTGATGTTGCAGTTCATTTATGACTTTATGTTCTACTTCTGAGACTGATCAATGCTTTGCTTGTTTTCCTGAAGAGGTTTGTGCGAACAAAAGGCTGATGATATGATGAGGTGAAATACAAAATAGAGATGCATTTCTGATGCTTCGTTCGACATAAATCATTACATAAGTCGACTGAATAGAAAGCCATACTTGTATCTTGAAGATAGAATATGAGATGGATATTTTTTGGGTGGGAAGGTTGATGAGTTCATCAAGAACGTCGAAGGACTATTCAGAATAATATTTCATCAGAAAGGATTTGCCAATTATTGAAAGGGAATTTATTTATTTTGTTCTTTTGACTTGTTTCAGTTTCAACACAGAAGTATTAGGATCATAAATGCTTACTTTGCTGCAGTATTCATAAGCCATGGAAATTTTAATGATATGAATGGTCTTGGACTTATTCCACGTAGTTTTGGCTATAGGTTAATACAACTCCAGAAGAAAAACCACAAGGGCAAATATTTTTTAAAGTAAATTATAAGGAAAAATTTAGGAAAACAGTTCTTAAAACCCAAAACCAAATGTGTGTCTAACGTTTCTATTGCTCTGATATTAGCATATAAGGAATAATTTGCCCACAAAAATAAAACAAAAAATTCCCAGTAATCTTTAATCCAGTAGTATTACTTATACAGGTACAAATCAAAGATTAGGTTTCTGTACTTAAAACTATTTGTTCGAGATAAATAGGGTAAACGATTCCAGTGAAAACTACTTATTAGTACAAATAGTTCCTTAGAAAATTCTCGGTGAAATATTGCAAAACCGTGTTATTTTAAGCTGAAAAGAAACAACTATAAATGATTTTCGAGAATTTGAAATAACAAAGGTGAAATTACGTTATTTAAATAAGCTTAAATAAAGCTGTTACATTTGATTATTTCTTAGATGTATGTATGTATTTATTATGTCAGAACTTCCTGCATACAGGTTATTAGATTTTACATGCTATAACTGAACTTTGGTAACAATTTACCTCGCTTACCTGTAAATATCAAAGGTTATCTCAATGCTCTTGTTTTTATTGCATCATTCGTTCGAAAGTATTATTTCTTATTAACAGTTCAACATAGGAAACATATAATTTCAATTTACAGAGATGCGAGAACATCAGTTTTGATGCAGTCGTCTCAAGCACCTTCTCCTTCAATTCATGCACTTTCAACTTACCTTTGCATTGAAGACCACCAGGAGTTTAGTTTATTCCCAATAAGTTACAACTGTGCATACTACATTACAAAGATAAGTCTGGAGCTGGACGGTTTATGACACTAGGGGACGATTTTGATTAGTTTTATACACCAACCATTCTGATATACTTTTTCAAAGTAAGATATTACTCACATTGGATTACCAAATGTGCAGCTCTTCAATCAAAAGCACTTACATTGCAATTCAACCACATCATGAATGGAACTTGTTACTATTGTGTACTCTCATGATCAATGAATGTGCATCTGTAGGGACATACTTTATGTGAGCAAACATTCCTGTAAAGCAACTATGGACAAGTGAATACAAGTAGCTTGTATAGCAAGCCCTGAATACACTACAAACAAGGACTTTCTTTCACTTTCTATAAATCCGGCTGATCCTTTTCTAACAGACCTTACCGTATTCAGCTTTTAGGGTTCTCTTTAGTAAGTGGGAGCAGTGGGACAAGCTCAATAGTATTAGAGTCGATCAATAGCCCTATCCAGTAGTCCTTTTTACAATGTCCTACCTAAATACTAGTTCAAATACTATTTCTCTGTAGCCCATGTAACCTTTATCTCACATAACCTAACCACTTGGTTCTCTGGTTGGATGGATATTTACGATCGAATGCTGATCTTTAGGGTCATATTTGCTCTAATTCTTCCCATATGACCTATAACTTATTCAGAAGATATCCATTAGCTCCCATTAGATTGTCGCACCGGAAGGAAGTTGTGGTATCGTACAGTACAGTGACAACATTCCCAAAGCTCTATTGACACAAAAGTGCTTGTCCATTAAAGAATGATATGATAATGATCCCTTTTCAGTTAGTAACAAAAAGGTTACTTCGTCCTTTAAAATCTACATGGGAAAATGTATTTATTTGGTTAATTTTCTATAACATGCTGGTGAAATTCGAAAATGGGGTATTGCAAGATTTATGAAATTTAATAAAAAATCGCCTTTAGTTTTTAATTTTCAAAATTTATTTTCACCATCAAACAGATAATTAATGTTCGATAAGACCACACCAATAAGAATTTTAACAAATAATGCATCCTCCTTTACTTTAAGTTATCTTTGATTAGTTAATCGAAAGTTTAGTGTTCAATCCATTACATATTATTTGAATAGAGTCACAGCTCACAGATGCTTACATATCTAGCTTTTAAAATTTTTTTAAACATTATTTTGAATTTTGTATAGAAAAACATTTCAAAAATGGTTCTTTCACTTTTCCATTCAGTTTAATATTATTCTCTGGAGTTGTATATTTTTTTCAACTTCAAGAACTAATATTCGAGTAAGATATGGTTTCTTGTAGCATGTATAATAATGTGGGTCTGTAAATTGGTATATAGATATATATAGTAGTATACGTATTATAATAAGAATAACAATGCACACACTTTCACACGACAGGAATAAAGTAAATTCCCTTTTCCTTAGCAAACACGAGAATTTACATGATTTGTACATTTCAATTCAAAATGAAGTATCTACGTATGCTCAATGCATGTAAATAAATCTTTAAAAATCTCAGATCAGAAATAATACTTGAGAACATATTTTATCATAATGTTAGTTTTTTTCCGGTTGTATTTTGTATCGGAATAATGTGATGAACAATATTAGGGGCAAGATCATATGCGACTTTCTCTGGGAGTAGACGAATGATTCGAAGACGTCAGTAAAGATGACTTATGATTATGGTTTCTGTTATTATGAAGCTCTCCATCCTGAAAAAAAAGAAAATACGTAAGACAAACATGATAGTATATAAGGTAATCGAGACGTAGGTAAATGTATAGGAGAAATTGCCTGTCGACTTTTCTTAAAGTAAATCGGTAAGAAAATAATGGGAATGTAGCAGGATTGTTTACTACCTTCGAAAGAATCCTTGCAAAGATTTATATTTTTTGTCATAGGAGTTTATTTATGAACATAATAGGATGACTTTTACTTAAAATGTAGGTCAATTGTATCAAGCAGTGTTCGATATGTGTTCAATTTATAAAATTGTAAAAATGGTGAGCTACACTTACGATGCAAAGATAGTTTCCTATCGGATACTGAGATAGTAGTCTGTTTTCAACTTTCAAAATATTATACCGTTTTAACTTTTGTGATTAAGTCTTATCATTTTTATTATTGAGAGTGATCAAATACATCAGAATTTTCATAGTTTTTCCTTCCTGGAACATAATGAACAGGCTGAAATGTATCTTTATTTATTATCGAGTTTTAATTGCACTGACATTGGACTCAACAATTTTGAGACTTTTAGAGTTTTTACAACAAATATTTTTTTTTATTAATAGAAGTATAAAAAATGTCAATATCATCCCATTCCATGTATTCTACCTTGAAGCTTCTTCCTTATTTGTGTATTTCTTTGCTAACATCTGAACTGTGTTTTATGCTTCGTAAGATTGTTTCTTTACTAAGTACTGTATTTTTTAATACTCAGCTACTTCTTCTAAGTTGATGAAAATGAGAATGAAGAGATATTATTCACATGCAATTTTTTCAATCTCCTGATCATGAATAGTATGCTTAACGACCACCAGCATATCATTTTGGTTCAGCTTTTTCATCATCAACTCATTATTGAAAGATGTTTGGATAAAAATACGTAAGGTGTGTCTGTTTAAGAATCAACTAATATTTTTACTATCATAGTCAGCTATGTTCACACAAAGTTATATTGTCATCATCACTCTAAACATTTCCTTCTAGTTCATATCATACCATCACATAAAATATACTTCCTAGTCTCATATCCACTCGTAAAAAACTTCCCCACCTCATCTTTTTATCGTTAGTACATACTTCCATTAAGCAAAGAAACCCTCATCTTTCTCATTTTGATGATCAGGTTGGGTTGGTACGAACAATCCCGTTTACCAGTGAACAAAGCTTGTAGCCCTAGGAAGGAAAAATATCTTTTATCGGGTAGCATAGGGTTACAGCCTGGTTTAACCTAAAATGTAATAAGTAACTCAAAGATGTATTTTATAAGAATCCCACAGAGTAACACTTGTTTTCCCTAACTCCATTTCCTTGCTCTTGCTTGTACCCTTTCTCTTGTACGAATGGATGATGATGATACTGATGATGTGAATGCAATATTTTATCCCACAGACAAGACAAGATGACTACAACGAAAATACTTAGATCTAGTGTCTAAATGATATGTGAATGGCATATAGCAAGATCAAATGAGATGGAAAGAGCTTGTATTTCTTGAAATAAATGTATCAAGATATACCTAGTTGGTTATGTAACCCTTTCCTTGTTCATTAATAATCTAATAGTTTTTCCCCTTCTCTTTTTGTGGAAGATCCCATGGACGGAGATTGTTATCAACTTTGTAATCAAAATTTAATTTTTCATTACTTCTTCCTTCTCCCTTCCTTTTAGTCCACTTATTTACTCAGTACTTTTGGATTTATTATTTTTTGAAAGAATAAAGAAAATGTTCCTTTAAGCTTTTGCTCTTACTATATTCAGAGGAAAAAGAGTGTGAATTTTAAACATTTACTTGTCAATGAAAAATGGATGAGTAAAATTATTTTTCCACAATTACGCGACTAATATTAAAATAAATTTCATCTCATTTCACGATTACGGAAAATTAATTTTAGGAATATTAAAAAACTTAAAATATTCTAAAAGACTATCAATATCTGACTTTTATTGCTTTACAGATGAAACAGTACAAGAGCACAACAATATTTAACTAACTATCAAATCTACGCAAAGAGTTAAGAAAAAAGTTGGAGCATAAACTTTAAAAAATTATTGACAGCAGAAAAATGAAATTAATTGAAATTTAACAATCCTTGAAATACTGAAAAGTGTTGAACCAAATCATTAGAATCCAGTAAATTTTAAAATTGTAATAAACAAAGATGCCAATCAGTCTTTCGGAAAACTGAAAGCTGATTTAGTAAACATATCTCATAAACTCTAACTTAATGTCAAAACACGTATACTTGCCTTAGGTTCTTTCTTACTTAACAAGAAAAAGATAACGATTCCTAAAAGGAGTAATTTACACCATCGTTTAATCAAAAGTATTAGCCGCATTATTGAATCCATGTTATCTCATACCTACTTAAACAGGTTTATGTTACTAATTTGTGCGGTGTTTATTAAATTCAATCCTCCTATGGAACTCATAAATTGAAAACGAAATTTCTATCTGTTCTGCTAATCGAGAGACCTGCACAATCAGAATTCATCAAGGGAACAACTGTAATCTGTCTTAAGCATTAGGCTGGTTCATGATAATGGTTAAGACTTAAGATCAAAGATGAAGATAATTAATTACCGGCGTTTCAACCAGAGTCAGCGCAACGGTTTCCCCATTGTTTTTCACCTCCAGGTCCTTTTTTCTTCTTCTCGCTGGAGGAGTTTTGTGGATTCGGATGAAGCCTCGGATACCACCTGATCGGTCTATACAGAGAAAAAGTATATATAGGTATGTTGTTTTAATTACACTGGGGTATTAATTAGAGACGAATTCTCGGAAGAAAAACATTTGCCCACCTCGAATAGAAATAACTAAACAGTCCAAAGACAAAGACCAGAAAAACTTCAGAACTAACAACTACCTAGCTACTTTT
This sequence comes from Isotoma viridis, assembly GCA_034696425.1. Taxonomy (NCBI): domain Eukaryota; kingdom Metazoa; phylum Arthropoda; class Collembola; order Entomobryomorpha; family Isotomidae; genus Isotoma; species Isotoma viridis. Next base: position 24,357 of record JAQGAA010000117.1, read on the forward strand.
AAAAACTTTATATGCAATACATATAGCGAGAGCATTCCAGAATACATTAATACCGATGAGTAGTTTTCTATTTTAAACTTGGTCAGGTATCTATGCATGTACTTTCCCCTCACTTTCATACATATTCAATGCATAAATAGAAGATCAGATTCCCAAATTAATGAATAATAAGAATTTACAATTGGTTAGAAACCAACAGTGCCCATTTTCTTCGAATTAGCTTTAGCCAAGGCTGGCAAATGAGAGCAATGATGTCAAGTTAATTGAAAAAGCTACAGAAGCCAGCTGAAATGGAGAGCCGGGTACTTCTACATGGTACATAAAGATATCCATTCTCAAATACAATATAACCTTGGCTTCAAAGGTTATCACATCACCACCATTCTTTCTTTACATAGAGTGACTTCTTGCAGTGCAACTCCTTTACTACTACTACTTACAGTTACGACAACTATGATCATTCACAGTACAGCAAAACACTATTTAGGATTAGAGTTCAGCCAAGTTTCTCTCTGTAGGCTTTTCATTGAATTGAATTTGTGCGAAACAAGACATTGGCCGCATTTGGAGGACCTGGAAATGGTGAAAAGAACATTAGCAGTAACCTTTCTTCCTAAAACTTATGGTTATTCTCAGATTGTTTCCAGATGCTCGTACTATTAGTTAAGAATTGCCCATCATGGGTTTAGAAATTTCTAGACTCCACTTCGAAGTACACCACACGTTTTCCTACATTAAGATAAGGTATACATGCAAGTAAACATGATTTTAAACATATGAGCTTACGCAAAGTATTATTAAAACATGAAACATAACGTTCTTAGAAATAATTACTCGTTTTGCCTTTTGCATAAAAGGTTGATTACAAACTCAAGACTAAACCATTGAAAAATTGTTTCGACTTGATGAAATGTGGTATAATCCTTCATTTAACTTTTTGGCTAATTTCTCTGAGACGACAAATGAATAAATTCCATGCAATAAGGATGAAAAACCATCAAAATTGACTAACCGTTTTTATTTGGAACGACATCAGGATTTCCAATCTCTTCTAGGCTATTTTGGTCGATCTTGGTAAGGGCGGCTTCTCCAGTCTGGAAGTTGGCGCTTTCATTATCCCTCTTAAAGGGTTTGGCCACGGGAGGCTTTTTCCGTCTTGATCGTTTCCAAATAGCGATAATAGCCACAGATAAAACTATGATAAGAACTAATGTACAACCGACTAGAATACCGACGATAGGATTTATCTCTGCATCGGTGGTCGGACCTATATCAAAGCAAAAATAAGCAACAAAATCCAGTTAATTTCAATATCTTTGAAATGTCTACTGCATATCCAGTCACACAAGATACAGATTGCTGGTAAAACATTTCGAAACTTTATTCTGCTTGAAATTCTATACATACCCGTTAATTTGGCAACTCCTCGAAAAGTAATTCCATCTAAGATAAAAGGTTCAGACCTTCCTTTATCATTGACAGAGTATATAATAAACCGAAACACGACTCCAGGCTCCATTCCTTCCACCGAAAACAATGGCATCTGTAAAAAGAACAAAGGCAGTCATAATCGTAAGTTCCAGAAACCAAATGCGACTAGATTCTCCTAAATGCAAGTATTTCTCCTGTAAGAAATATAGTCTACTAGGTCTCAAAATACACGTCTGGCAGTGTAATAGTGTAGTGTGTCGTGGACATAGGGCTCTTTCAACATTTCTCTGTTGACACACAACCGTTTTTCTTGACATACAATAGTATTTCGCAATACCTATTGCAAATAAATCCCTTGACAGGGATTACGAAACCGTACTGGTCCAAATATTTACCTTATACGAAGCGTTGAGCTTGATCTTTTTGGCTTGTAAATCCACCACCTCGAGAATAAAATGTTGTGGAAGACCTCCATTGAAACCTTCAGTACAGACTATGCTCAGGGAGTCCTCCGTTTTATTAAAAATAGAGCAGTTCTTTGGTGGAAAAGGTCTTCCTGCTGAGACTATTTGAAAGTAACAAGGTCCACTTGCCCCTTTACCTACAGCATTGGAACCCCAACAGGCCAATGTTCCGTAATCCATTTCATTTATAGGAGTATAGTTGAGCGTACTTATAGTCCCACTGGAGGTGAAACGGGATTGGGGAACGTGAATAACCTCCACACCTGAGTTGTTAAAGGTCCAATGGAACTGAACAGTTGGTGGGTCAGATGCCATTTCGCATATTACCTGTACTGTCTCATGTTTCATCGCTCCGACTAGCGACTCTGAGTGATGTTTGCATGTTGGCACGTCTAATATAAATTAAAAAAATAAAAGTTACCAATTAAATTACACCCAAACTAGAAAACGTATATAGATTACATATTAAATGTATTTTTATCACCACGATTGACACAAAAGACTATTCGCTTCATACGTACATAAATATTCCCTTTATAACTCATCTCATCATGGAAAGAGTATATAAGCGTACTAACTAATGTAAAGTGACAAGTCGATTTTTTTTACATAAATGAGCAAATATTATTTGATCGATAAAAATACGACTTCTCTGATCCTTAACTACAAACAGCGTTTGAGAGAAATTGTCACTTTTCCATAATATCCCTAAATATATACGTATCCTAGTAAAATACATAGCATCATCCAAGTCTGAAGACATCCTAGTTAGTATAAACTAAAGCGTACTAAGGAAGGGGTAATGATGCGGACAAGAGTCGTATGATGCTCTAGAAGGAGTACAAGTAGTCTTCCCTGTTACTTATTGGTAAGCTTTCTCCATTCGACAGACCGTTCCTGTTTTCTTGTCTTGGTCGAAGAAGAAGTAAGGAATAGGAGGAGATTTAAGTAAGACTTCGGCTGACAGCCAGATGAAAATTTTGACAGGAGATAAGGGTGAGCTATAGGATTTCTTCATTATGGCTTTCTCTTTGCTAAACTAAAGCTATCTGGCTTTCACTGCAGCAAACAGTTTCTTCCAAAACTGCTATCCCTTTTCTTGCCTTTTGTCATATTAGAGTCAAGAAGCCTTGCCAAAAAACTGGGTGCTTTCCTCAAAAAGATATTACAGATGGGGTTTCATTGATTATATCACATTTTAATATGATACAGTATTTATTATTGTATTGTGAAATTTCTTGGGTTCTAAATTATTTCTAAGTAAAAATAGAATACTGGCGTATGTATCCACCCCTGGAGTAAATCCATCTCTGCTAACGCCTACCCATTCTAAGTATCCTACTCTTTAACCTCGTAATAATGTAATAAGATATTTTAACCAAACTTTTTATTGCAAAACACAGTACTGAGAAAACAAAATTCATCTTCCTCGTATTTTGACATGAAATTGTAGTTATTTTAGCAAGCTGAAAATTTGCCTGTATACAGAAGGATTAATTTTTGGAAAAAAATAGTATCTTATTTGTTCCTACTCTAGATACCTTTTCGCCTAAAGGGTTGAATTCCAAGAACTTTATCATAAGTAGAATTTACAAATTCTATCAATTGAGATAATATCCTACGGGGAAAGTAACTCTCTTAAGTTACTTGAATGGTGTAAGAGGACAATGTCTATGAATATTAAAAAAAATAGTAAATAGATAAAATTGTATATCACGAATCAAAAAGCATTGTTGTACCTTTGTGGCTTTGTTTTGAATATTTAAAAAATAAAATGTAAAATGAACAAAAAAGTTTCAATGAATTTGTATACATGCAATTTATTTAAGCAATTTATTTTTCAACCGAACGAATAACACAATAACAGTATATTCCGAATGGAAAATAGCTTGATATTGAAAATTACCTTGAACTTTAGACTATATGTACTATTATGTTGACATTGACATGAATTTTATTCACACATAAACTATTTTGAATTCGTGATTGACTTAAACATGAAAGCTTCTTACATTAGCGTGTCAAGACTGACAACAAAGGTATATTTTGAGAATTACAATTTACTTCCCAAGAAAATTGATGCTGAGAATGAAACACGAGACAATTAGTGAAACCTAGACATTCTCAACACAAAATTTAACACAAGCTTCGCCCACCGTTAAGTCTGAAACATAAAAATGTATAAGAACCTACGCAGTTTAGAAGTAAACAATGAAAATCATAATGAAGGATAAAAGCATTCACCTTCATTGGCCTAGAACCTACAGTTTTGACTAACCTAGCAGCAGGTAAGATGACAAGGTATTGTAAACTGTTCTAAAAAACTCAGCGAACTCCAAAATCTCATCCCCAGTACTTTTCCACACAACTATGAACATGTAATAAAACCAAAATAACCATCACCCACATCACTCAGATGACGTTAATTTGTTTTTCCATTAGTATTTAGGTCATACAAAAGTGAATGGTGCTTTGAACCTAGAATTGTCTATTATTCTTCAAGTATTATATTCGTTGTTTACTACTAACACTAACCTACTCGTGTAGCATACCTCAACTCTTCATAACCCTTTGGCAAATAAACAGGGAGAGGGAGTGTGAATAAGGTGAAGGAAAGCTAAAGCTTGGATGAAGTAAATCGTTCTTGTGTGTGATAAATAATGGATGAAAGATTATAGCTTTCGCTCACTACGATTTTGTCATTCAAGTCACTCAGTCACTCTTTTTATCAGTAGAGGCATTACATAGAAGCTAGAGCTGTTTTTAACCACAAGGCTTCTTCTCCTTTCTCGTAGGAACTTTCTCTTTTCTATGAAAGTAGACAAAATATACATAGGTAAGTAAATATATGTGTACAAGTTAGCACAAAAAGCCCTAAAAGGAAGTAATAATACACACCAACATGTTAAGTACGCATGAAGCTGGGTAGTATTGTAAGGGAAAAACCTTTTGAAATGAAAATATGGATGGAATTCTGTAATTATACAACTTTAGCACATTCAACATTACTACTGCTGTTATTTGTGAGGTACATTATTTTCTAACTACATCCTGAACTGCATACCTATATTGTATTAAACATGCTATTGAAGTGTACGTTCTGTGCATCTGTTTTTATACATTTTATGCCTTTTTCGTAAACCCATGTTTAACGAATTGAGATCAAAAGAATTTTTGAAATTCGAAATGAGTACTTGCTTTCATGCTTTAAAGTGCTCTTAATTTAAATCCTTTGAAATGTTTATGCTTCGCTGATTTTTAGACTTTCATATAAATAGCTTTATAAAAAAAATTTGATTCTGTATCTCATTCTGTATTTTGATGTTTGCATTACTTACCTTTAGTTACACTATTTGGGTAGGTAATAAGATTGGTACTAAGATTAGATGAAAAAGCATAAGTACCTTGAAAAGAATAAAATGTTGAAATTAAAAACTTACATTTAACTCGGAGGCGCACAACATTACTTTGGGAAGATCCTTCTGCATTGACACCAGAGCAGGTATAGTTCCCTGCAGTGTGTCGGCTAATTTTCTGTAGAACTAGTCGATTATTACTCATAATCACTCTTTGACTTGTATTGTGTCGAAGTTCACGACCCTTTAACAGAAAAATATATTAAATTATAAGATTAGATTACTTATAACTGTCTTAACTTAAGACTTTATATATACAACTTTACTTAAGCTACTTTATCAATGTTCAGCTTTCACCTTTCACTTACATTGGATAACTTAATTTAACCAAATCTAATCGAACATCTGAGAAACTAAAGTGCAGAAGCGGATTTAACACATTATATAGCAAAGCTTTTCAAGGTTATCACTAAAGAATGAAACTTTTGAAGGTAAATGCTAACATAGTTTTACTAGTTACAAAAGAAAGTACCCGAAATCCTGCGTTGTTCATTTATATACTATTATCAAAGAAAGGAACACAAGCAGTGTCTAATAATGTAACCTGATTTAAAACCTAAATGCTTTTTAGCTAGGTACGTCTGTTTAGAAAAGCATGGGGACTCGCCCAATCCAATCAAATCCAATTTAATAAAGCTCAAATAAAATACCTTGAAATGGATATAAGATTAGACACAAAACACCACCACCAGCAAAACGAAAGTAAAAGCCAACGCATACAAATAGCCTATTGAAGTTTATAAAGACTACTACAAATAAACTAGCCAGCTATGGTTCTTCAAGTGTAACCAACTGGAAAATCTAGGAATGACTTAAGTACGCGATGCTATTAGTAGAGTTTTCGGTTAGACCAAAGTAAGTAGTCGTGTGTGTACCAGTAGGTATTTTATCTGTTGTAGTATCCACATAAATCCGATTAAGAAAAAAGCTCGCATGACTTTCCCCGATTCGGATAACAAAAGTTGCGTGGGTAAATGAATGAAGTGTTTCAGTTTGCTTACTTACCCTACGCAATGTAATAGTAACTACGTAAATAGTGTTTTTGATGGATTTGCTAAACCCTGTAGTACCTCTGTATTGAGCACCTTGACTTTTTAGATGGGTTATTAACACGCAGATAAATTTAGTCATTGGAGAAAGCTAATCATTTCCGCTATAAATAATCTAGAATAACAACAGCGGGGGTATAGACTCCTAGAGTGGGAGGTAAAACATTATCTGGCGCCTAAGCACTCTAGTTTTAATTACATTTAAAAAACAGAATACATTTTAATTCATTTTTGATGCTTTTTGCAGAAGATTTTATACTCTACAAGGGCCTACTACTCTGCGAGCTCAAAGGCATATTAAATTAATTTTCGCCATTTTTTACATTTATCATATTACGCACTTTAAACCCTACCAAATGTAATAATTGACTCTGCTTAATTGAATTTGTTTAACCTAGTTAATTATTACACAATAATGAATGTACTTCTAGGAAGTAAGTCCTCATATAGTTTTTGGATTGTAAGGATATTTTAAAATAGTAATTTGCAAGAGGCATTTCTATTACATGCTCAGTCTCTGTTATTACTGTCTAGATGTGGCTGAAGAGTACAACTTTTTGCTGGGTAAGCAGTATTAAAATGAAGTAACAGGCTAATCTACAATCTACTATTTCGTTTGTATTTAATCTGTCTAAAATTTGCATATGTGAACAAGTTTTTCGTGCTCATGTTACATAAATCTTTCACCATTGCTGTCTACCAAAGTGTATGT
>JAQGAA010000118.1:0-31289 GCA_034696425.1 Isotoma viridis
ATACCATTTTCGTCCTCACGACCATACACAGGAGTTTTAGTTCAGTAGGATTGAGAAAACATCTAAGCCTTTTCGCAACACAAACACAACTTTATGGTGATGCTGTTCTTTCCTAAGTGCTTTCTAAAAGGGATTACCTATTTTCCAGTGGATTCATTGTCAGCAAAAAATCAACGAGCATTTGATCATTGTGGCAGGCTATCTTCGTCTTTCTACTTATCTACAAAAAGTACTACTACTACTTCGAACTAAGAATGAATGTAATTTTCAGCGAATTCTTTTACCCGTATACACTTTATATTTGGCAATCCATAAGAATTTATGCTAGTTGAGTAGAAAGCACACAAGGGCTATACCTAACTCGAAGTACAAGGAAATGAAATAATATAATAGTGGTAGGAAGAGAAACAAGGACATCTTCTTACCGTAGATTGCCCAAGAAGACGCCGTCTGGATTAATCATTGGGACAATTTTGATGACCACATAGTCTCTCAGTGCCACGGCTAGTGGGTGACTACTCACCAGAAAGTCCATCAGTCCTACACACAATGCAATGTAATGTAGAGACAGAAGAACAGACCGTTCAGTCGAGAGGGGCAAAAAATGTGTTAACCACATTTCAGTCTTTCAACTTAAGAAAAAAAACCCTTGGTACATTATTATTATTATTACTACTGTAGAACTATGGGAAATAGTGTTTTGCCAGAGTTGCTGGCTACTTTGAAGAGAGAGTTGAATATCCTGAATGATACAGTACATTAGTTAGAGAAGTAGACGAGAGAGATCTTTTTATATCATAATATTATTATTATACGAAAGAATCTAGTGAAAATATTTCAAGAAGTAAGTTCGTATGTATTATATGCACATATATGAGTAACAAAGTACGTACTAGAGAAGAGAAAGTATTACCTTGGGCAACATAAGATGTGGGACTTTCGCCAGGATGACTTCGGGCTAGAATGATGACCACTTTTGGTCTTTTCCCAGCAACCAGTGCTGGACTGGGTAGATTTGAAATGGTTATTACATCCAATTTCCGATTTTGCTGTAAAAATAAGAACTATGAGTCAAGTTATAGTTTTTCTTGAAGAGAAGATGAAGCAAAAAATTGCTGGACAGAAGCAATAATATCCATGCACAATTTGTTATCTTTATAACCTTCCAACCATCCATCCAATTTCCTTCTTTTTTAACCAAACCAAACCAACCCATCAAATGAGATGAGGCCATGCACTCATTGCGTACAAAATCAAATTTCTTCAAAACTCACAAATTTCATGTGATTTGATGCACATACAAATACATTTACCATAGACTAAACCAATCCTTTTGAAAGAACTGTTTTTTTACCCAAGTATAAATAACCATAAGGTTACATACTATTATTTCTCAATTTATTTCTCGGAACTTCTCTACTGTTACGCCAAAGTCTTTTGATTTCCAATTCAAACAAAAACCAACTGGGGTGTATGCACTATTACTGTCATTGGGCATACTAATATATATAATATTATTATGAAAGCAATAGAGAGGACGGATGGATCTTTGACATTTAAAAAGCTTTTGACTACTTTAGCCTCTTTTTCTTCTTGGGGTCTGTTAAATTTGATTTTTTTTAAATAAAATAAAAAAGGACTGTTTTTCTGTACTTTTTGATGTCAGTCAGTGAGGTTTTAGTATTAGTTTGAGAAAGAAGAGTACACACGTGTGTCATACTTATCCTCTACCCATGTAGTTTGAGATGTTTGAGATGAAATCAAAAGTGGAAATAGAGAAAGGCTAACGTTGAAAAGCGAGAGTAGGCAGACATGCATCAAGCATCAGGCAGGAATGGCGTCCTATGATACTAGATAAAAATGAAAAAGACTGAGGAATCGTTGGTAGAAGGGTGTGCATTTCAGGTTGTCAATTCCACACACACAGAGCATACAAATGGGTCTCTTTTGAAATAAGTGGATTCGTCCCATTTGATTTCCTCTCGATCATCTTCTACTTCTTTCTCCTCTTCTTCCTACTTGTCCTTATCCATCCTTTCCATGCCTGCCAATATATGACACACGATAGGATATGGATAAGATAAGATAAGTTAGGATAAGGTAATGTAATATGAACGTTGCTCCAGTTAGCTATTCTATCCGACTACTATATAGACACTACTGGTTCAAGGGAATAAGTTCCAAGGAATAATATATCTCTAGAAAAGATCGAGAGACAGAACGGTTGTTGAATGGCTAATAACTCTCTCGTTTTCCGTTCCTTTTTTTCTTCTCTATGTTGTGTGTCCCTTTCTCTCTATAAAACACATAAAACAGGAGAAAATCGAGAAGTCTAGGAAAAAGAAGTCTTTCTTAGGGGAAAAATCTTGGCGCATCAAATGAGAAAATATGCCAAGACAAAATGATTCCAGACAGCCCTTTCATTATTACGACAAGGGAGGAACTAGGAAAAAAGAGAAAGAAAAAAAAGTTTTTTTTCATAAAAAATAAAATATTTCTATCTCATATTTCACAAAATAGTAGAAAGTAAGACACATATACAACAACTGATTGCAAATGCATGTGTAAGTACACACTGAGCTTAGATTCTAGAGAGAAAGTGTCGACTACTCTCTTAGCCAAGTTGGGAAATTTTATAAAAAAGACTTTGTAAATGTTCTATGAAGATAGTCTATAATAGTTCATAGCAATAATAATAACTGTGTATATAGATATCATACTAGTTGGTGGTGTTAGTTTTGTAGTATCAAGTGTTTGTAGTTGTAATATGTATAAAAGTTGAGAAAAGACTACTGCTGTGAGTTGTACTTAGGGAGTCCGTATGGGTTTAGTACATCTTAGTAACTTAGTAGAAAGGGCAGTATGGAAAAGAAATCAGAAGTAGTAAAGTCTAAGCAGGGATGGCTTTCCATATTCCAATTTAACTGTCCTACAGTCAAAAAGCTTAAAAAGACTTTTGACTTTTTCACGACGCCTCTAGGATGAAGAAGCAGTGAGGAAGAAATTCTTACGGCATTTCCTACTTCCAGAGGCAACGACGATGAACAAACTACTTGTCCTTGTTGCCTTTACTGCTATTTTACTTGAGTTCACAAAAAGAGTAGTAGTATGAATTCTTTTCCGTGTGTATTTAAAGGGATACAATAAACGACTTATCTAATGGTAGTCAGTCCCACTAGAAAAGTAATAGCTTGGATGGTTGGTGACTTTTTTTGCTAGTTGTAGTGTGTGGTACTTTGTGTAGGAAAAAGTATAAAGGTCTTACTACTAGTAGTAGTAGTTTACTAGAAAATAATATTTGGGTTGGAGACGAACCAAAAAATCAACAACAAGAGTAAGTAAGAGTAACTTTTTAAGTCTTCAAGCTACAAGGTCTTCTTCTTCCTTTTGTGTAAGAGTTTAAAAACTCGAGAGGTTGAGGGCTTGGAAGACTGTTAGGATTGAGAGAGAGAGAGAAGCTCCGTGTCTTAGTTTGACCTATGTCAAGTTTGCTTTTGAAGTTTAAGTCTATTTTTATATAGAAATTCAAGAGTCAAGAATTCATCGTGTTTTTTGAATCTATATTCTTCAACTAACTCTCATTCATACAGTAGAAGCATTTCATTTGAAGTGGTTCGAAATTGAGGGTAATTAGTAAGATGTCATGTTAGTTGTTGCTTTAGCCTTGACAGACATCATTAGCCAAATTGAGAAGAATAAGACTTCAAACGAAAATCTTTAACCTCCACCTACAACAGATGGAATGATTAAAGCAAATTAAGTGAAAGCAGCTGCAACTCAAGGAATTTGAACTGAAGATGCTACTACATACATATTATTATTATTATCTGAGCCTAAATTTTGTAGCATCTTAAGGAGCTCGGACGAGTCTTACTTTCTTTCTTTCGGAGCTTTCACTCAGTATAAAAATTAAGCCATACAATGTACTTATGAAGCTGCTGCGCATAGTCTTTATATAACTAAAAGTGTATGTGTGTAGCATGATTTTAAAATAGTAGACTCTGCCTTGGTTTACAACAAACGTACTGCTTTTAAAGAAAGAAGATCAGTTTAAGTTATCTTTGCTGCTAGAGAAAGAAAGTTAACTTTTTTTTGAAAAATAGTATCCGGTTGGTTCCTTCTCATGCAAGAAAATGTCCTTGTGTTTGCAGCAGTATTTGCTAAAATAGTATCTAGAAGCTATGTACCCGTCATACGTAGACTGTAGTACATTTCTGTTTTTCTTCATTCACTCAGTAGTCTATTCTCAATAAATACTCTTGCGTCACAAAATGGATAACTAGCTATAATAATATACTTGCAAAGGAGTACAAACTATGAGGAGTAAAGAAATGTTTTCCAAATTTACTTGTTAATACTTTTGAAAGTAAACAAACTAGGAAGTTTTTGAAATTTTGCATAGAAAGCAAAGCAACAATAACCCCTATGGTAAGTTGAATAGAACATCTTTAAATCTAAAGCAGCCACCACCACCACCTTAAGATGATGACGATCTTAAGAGTACTATAGTCCAAACCACCTCTGAGTTTTTTTTCAACCAATTCTTGCTTTGCTTTACTTGCCTTTGCCCCATGTAAATAAAAAAGTCCTTAACTTAAAGTCAAACTTTAGAAATATTCTATTCGGTTGGAGGAACAACATTTGGTTTTCTGAGACATTTTTTCCTCATCTCCCAATTTCACACCCATCCAGAAGCTAATACTTTTACACCAACACAACATTGTCTCCAAAATTTATGCCCAAAGTTGGACGTTTATTTCCTCTGTGTATTGTGACTCCGCGTTAACCCAACTCTTCACCATCACCCCTCTCTATTCGAACTATTGTAATAGCACCACCACCACTGTTCTATACCAAAGTGTGTGTACTTTCTCTTTAGACACTTTCACTTTTTTCTCTTGCACCTCTTCTCTCGCTCTCTCTGTCTCAATGTCGATACCCATGTGTAACTCAGCTACATCGTGTAGTCTATACTATGCATAAGGTAATTCAGTAGTATGTAGTAGTAGAAGGAGCATCATGCCGTAATGAAGACTATATGAAAGGTCATAGCAGAAGTATACAAGTTTAACACTTAGAACCCTATGTGCTTAGAAGGGTTCTCTTCCTCAGAAAGTTTTATATCGTAAGAAAGATTGTTTTGACTCAAACCACTCGCCCTCTATCTATATTGCCATTATTATACTCATCCCACTTTCCCATCTTATTACACTTTCCACTTTTCTTTTTTTACAAAAACCTTCTTCACACTTTCAAACTCATTCTTTCATCGTGAAGAATATATACATGCAGTCAAGATATAACTCGGTTCTTTCTTGTTCTTTCTAATAGTTCTTAGCCTAGAAAGCTTATTCGTAAAATTCTTGATAGTTTTCTCTGTTTAGCTATTTAGCCGTCCCTTGCCTGACACTACTAAACCAATACCACCATCACTACTTTTATCAACTGCATACATTTTAAAGGGGACTAGACTTGGTCTTTAGATTAGATGTCTCCTCAGTGACTTCTTATGGCTACTCGGTTGACTACACTGTATACGGTATAGTAGTTTTATATGTTCAAGTTGAGAGTGGTAGTGGTGACTAAAGCTAGGCTGATTATTATTAGTCTCCTATGGCCTGGGTTGGACCTTCGTGGGTTAGTTGGATACACGGTATATAAGAGTTTGAATACGATATTCATTGTTTCAATGGCCCTGTACACTTTTCGAATTTAGAAAGTATGCAAAGTGAGTACATCAACAATATTATAGTATAGAATGTGACATCGTTCCAATTTTCTCCAGTGTAGAAAGGCATAAAAATTTACATAAGCCTCTCGTTAACCCGTCTCTACAATCTAGAGCTAAACTGATTTTGTATGAAGTGTGATATGTTGTAAAACTCAACTATGAAAATGGCTTAAGGTTTAGATATGATGAAATTGCTTTGAAAGAAAGGAGTAACAGTAGTAAGAGTAAAGCAAGGTATAGGAATTTACCTTTAATATCATTTACTTTCAGCTTTTATGTTTGAAAATTACTTGAGGCCTGCTGCCGACGTCAAGTCAGTTTGAACAAAGATTATACTCTATCTATATAGAAAGAACGCGTATAGCATTTTGCTAATCTGATGATGAGATCATGAATGCATGAAGACCAATTAGTAGACATTTATTCATTCATTCCAGTTATCCACGTTGGAATTTGCTTTGCTTGTATAAACTGAGCAATTTAATGTCACAAAATTGCTTATTTTATGCTTTTTAAGCGTAAAGAGCACTCAGAGTATTTCCTTCAAAAGAAAACCTCATGTAGTAGTAATCCAGATTGAGTAGAGATTTTACTTCAGGCCTGCCTATGGTTCTTCTTCTACTTGTGTGCAATGTGTATTTCAATTAAAGGCTTAAAACGGACATCCAGACTTCTTTCAATTTCTTAATAAAAAAAGAAGAACATGACAAACTTCTTTATCTTAATACTAACTATGAACCAACCTAAGATGTATTAATATTACTAGATATTTCTTCAAGATCCTCAGTCCCCTTTCAAGTTATATTGCTGCTGACTTCTCGCTTTCTCGTTCTTGTGAGAGATAAATTTGTTTTAAAAAGTTCACAAAATTCCCAGACCTCATCACAGTCAACGCTGTTCATCTCTCAATTGACCTATTAGCCTCACATTCATTTCCATTCCTTTCTCATTCATTTATTTGAGAACATCCCGTCTGTTCTAAACTCACTCAAAGAGAAACTAAAGGGAAAGCTTTACATTTCCATGTAGTCGGAGTAGATTGGATGAGACGGGAAAAAAGGCCAACACCGTGCACCATCATCAACCACCACCACAAGCACTACTACTACTACTACTATTACCATGGGATGTGATTGTGTTGCAATGGAGCTATATATCGTACATACGTTACACAGTTCATGGTACTTTGGTACTCGTTTAAAAAGATGGAAGGAAATACTACTTAAAAGAAATCTGATTACTCGGAGGAAATTCTAGAGACTCTTTTAATGCACTAAGAGAGAGGGAGAGAGAAAGGAAATAGAAATAGAGACTTTCTAAATAGACGAAGAAAGTCTACCAATTTAACTTGAAAATAAAATGCTCAATCCTTTCACTGATGGGGATGATGATAATGATGATGATGATAAGACTAGATGGTGGTGGTGGTGGTGTTAGTGGTGATAAGACCCTAATATGATTTTACTCTTTACTACTTTTCAAAAACCTTGACTCTTTCATAAATAATTTCCTTTGGTTTTATTTTTGCAAAGATTCTATTATGCGTAGAGGAGGGTGCAATTTGTATGATAAAAAATATACTACAAATATTTTACACTTAAGTTTGTATAGCAAATTGTACGCAAGTAATTTAGAATTGCAACCCAATGAAATAACATTCCACCTTGGTTTTAAAAGCTAAAAAGCTCAGGTATTATTTAGCATATTATTTATGCAAGGCTCACACGTTCACTACATTTGGTAGCAGTGGGTATATAATTTCATCAAACGAAGAAATCTTCTTGACTTTATAAAGCAGTACTTTTTAGATTGGATACTTAGGTCTTCTTCGTAGCATTCTTCCGCCGAAAGCTAATTTAGGGGTGAGGGATTAATGAAATTGTATAAAATTTTCTTTTTTTCTCCAAATGTTCCAATTTCTTTTACGCATCTTCTATGTGACTATTGGGCATGAAATTGGACTAAATTAGTTCCCTTGAATATTTATGCTTTGTACAGTCATACATTACAGTGTAGAAAGAAATTTGTGGTAAATGGTAATTTCTAACCAACTGTTATACTTACCCAACTGTTATAAATGAACGATTAATCTAAAAAAATTACTATGGCTTTCTTTAACAACCTAATAATTTATAATGTTTATTTCCATTAGATAAAGGGAGACGGAAATTTAACATTTTGGAATAGTTTTATATTTTGAGAAGCTGATTTAGTTTTATATGAACCAACCAACGTGTGCTTTCATTACTTACTTTGTTTAAATTGTTAAAAAATTCAAACCATGCAAATCTAAATAAGTTTTATTAGAATTACTTAAGCTTAAACAAAATGTATTAAATTTTAATTAAACCCTGAATAAAAATATGTATTATGTTAAGTGTATATAAAAAGTGTTCCTAAAATAATTTTTGCATGGCATTTTTTTGGTAGCTGCAGCTAAATAAAATATACAACACAAAGAGGAATCAATCTCTGTAACTTTATTTTTGCAAACTTTTGCAAGGAGTTCTATTTTACTACGACAGTTCTAATCTGAGAAATTCCCATGCGTGAAATGGATTATCTATTTGTTCTTGTTTCTATTTGACATTCAGACCAGAGAAACTAAGGTATTTCATCTTTAGAGTTAACTCGTTAACTAAAGCCACAGAACCTAAACTAAGTCGAGAAGAGGTAAGTTGGAAATTGAGGTTATTGTATTGAGGCCTTTTGTAAATTTTTTACAGTAAAAACCTTTTTATAATTAAAAATACAAATCAATTAAATACGTAGTTGTTGATCTGAATGTCAAAATTCATATGCGTTATATAATATAAAATTTGTTATATAATTTGTTATCATGTTTGTAATGTAAACACTTGAACATGAAAAATGTTCAAGTGTTACTTTACCTTATATTGTCATATCTGTGTATTCAAAATAGGTTTGGATTAGAATGAAAAAGAACAAAAAATGTTGTCAGGTATAATAAAAAAATGTTTAAAGGTACGAGTCAGAAAAAATCTTTTGAAACCCTGGCGAATATGCATGAAAAAGGGAAAACACAAGAATAGATTGGTGCAAAGTTGTCGAAAGTCTGTTATAAGATGATTTTGGTATGCTAATATGGTAAAATGGCAATCTGTGTGTAACCAACCTTAAACACATTTAGGTTAAGGTAGGTTTCTTCCTTCAATTTAACCCTATATGTCTTCCGCTTATTTGGTTTTCTCTACAAGTATAATTTTCTATTCAACATCTCTATCATCATGTAATGTGTTGTAGGTTTAAGAAGAATGAATTGTATCTACAAGGCAAAATTGAGTCTAGAGGTTATCCATAAAGATTGTTCTACATTTTGGGGAAAAAATAAACAAAATGAGATACGCTTTTAGACTAAAGATGAGTCAATTTAATCCCATGGGTTGTTCCATTTCCCCCTTTGTGTACTTTAAAGCCTAAAAATCTTAAAAGAAATTGGTAAAATGAGCCAAGTTCTAATAGATAAAAAACATTATGGCGTAGTAGATTTATACAAGTGTTTTAAGTACATCTGTGTGAGTAAGAATATGTGATGTTATGTAAGGCGAATTCGTTTCATCCATAACTCGTAGTTTTTTGTGAAAGCCGTTCTTGGTGGTAAATGGCATATGGAATGGATGAAATGAAATTCTCTTTGTAATAGCTGGTGCTGGAGAAACTCAAGACTCTTCGTCACCCAGTCTCAGTCTCAATTCCAAGTGTCACTGAATTTTATACTTGTACTAGCACCACCACCACTACGAGAGATAGGATGTGCATGTATAAAACCTTAGGTTATATTATTATAAAGATTCGTGCTTTCTCCAGGGTATGCATGTATCATAGGTACACTCACTCTCTATACTATTCGACCACCTTTGGTCCTTGTGGATCAAAACTCACAGGAGAGGTAAAGAAGATAAAGAAAATGAAATATTGTTATGGTGCTTCTACCCTTTAATATAATAATATCCTGTCTTCTTCCTTATTCTCTCTATTTTTACAACTTGTACTATCTTCCGTTGGGTATGTGCCCATAAGCTTGTGTCACTGTGAATAGGATGCGAAAGTACATGTCTTACTTTATGTTGAGACTTGAGACATATATTATTCCTTGTATCTCGTGCTCACTCACTCACTTACTTACTTTTACATATTCAAAGTTTCTCAAGATGCCAAAGAGAAATTGTCAAAGGACGAAGAAGGTAGATGTTAAACAATCAACTTACTTTGTCTTTCGTTTTTTATACAAGAACCAAGAATTTCTTTCTTTGATTGTCTTTTTCTACTAAATAATATTATTATAACAGGTTACACGTAGATTCCAATTAGGATTTAGTTACTGATAGTAAACTGAATGCTATTAAAAAAAACGTGTGAACAAAAGGTAAGGATGAAATGATACAACATGTGTAACACCATTACGGAACTTTGGGGCAAATTAAATTTGAGCTTATTAATGAATTTAAGGTTCACTAAATTGGTTAATTGGTTTGGATGGCTTTGTTTTATTAGATTGATCTATCTAAAGGCTAATTCATCTATGGACCCATTTGTGTCAAAGTTGTGGTCTACCTTAATTACATGGTAAATGTGTTCAATCGAATTCCTCTTGCACTTTGGTTACGAATTTCATTCCTTTTACATACAGTGTAATTTAAGGTTTTGAGATAAAATTGATTTTCAAAAGTCAAACAGGAAGCCGTTACGGTACTCTAACAGTATCAGAGAATCTGTCTTCTCACCAGGGGCCCCAAAAAGCTTTGAAATGAGCTTTTAAAGCCTTTGGATAAGAGAGAAAGTTGTTTTGCGAAGATAATGGTAACTACAATGTAACGTTCCTCAACTGATACTACCATTAGTTTTTTGTTTCCTAAAAGGAATGCACCTCTGAACCAAGAGACAAGTACATATACACGTAGTAGTAGAGATGAACACAATCTTATATTGAATTCAGGAGCAGTAAGTCAAGGAAGGAAGTAAGGACAAGGAGAAAGTCTCTTTATATCATTCTCCATGTCCTTTGACTTTGTCACTTGTAATAAATAATCAGATTGGGAGTACTGAAGGGGGGATAAAAGAAAGTAGGAAGGAAGGAAGGAAACGAAACGAAAACTATGTACTCTTCGTTCATGTGTGTGTGTGTGTGTATGTCTTCTGTGTTATATTATAACCATAAGGAATGTAATAATATAATGATATCATATAAAAATACATTGTATCATACCCTTTATTCAGATAGTGCACGTACAAGTAATGTTGGTGTGGAACGTATGAAAGAAAGGTGAAAAGGTAAGAAAAAGATACAGAGGGACACATCGGATGAAAAGAGCACTCTTATCTTCTTTACATCTGGATGTCCCCATCTGTGCTACATGGATTGATAAAAACGTTATGATGGGAGAAAATGGACTAGTCATCTGTGGAAATAGCATATTCTTCTTTTTCCTCTAAAAAAAAGTCAACTTGGACTTGTACCATTGAACCACGAAGGAGAAGGGAAGCAAAAGGATGGCCATGGGCCAGCCAAACCAAACCAAAGTCATATTCAGAGTCAGAACTGCCAGGGAAGAAGTTATAGTGTTGGATCGTTACAGTTATTATAGTTAGTAAGTGAGATGAAACGGGTACTTTCACCCTTTATCCCCTTTAACTAAAGATATGTTATTTTAGTATTACTGCTACTGCTACTATAGCAGAGAGAAGAGAATAAAGTCATGGTAGTAGGAGCAATAGGCTATTGAAGCAGGTAGCAGGTGGAAAAAAATCTCTTATCAGAAAATATAACATTTAATATAAATTATCTCCTTTATTCAACGACGGCCATATGATCCTACTTTAGCTAAAGCGTCATAAGGGTGCTAGTTCTAGTACCAGGGGTTCTTTGTATGGGTCATAGTGCACACGAGAACAAAAAAGTGGGTAGACAAAAAAAAGCACTATAATGGTCTGTAGGTAAATGACAGGACTATCTGTAAAACCACGCTTTCTACCGCTACTTGTGTTGCCACTATGATACGACCGCCACCCAGTCTCCTAGTAGTTACTCGTACTATTAGGACTACGAAGAGGACATTCATACGGGTATCATAAATTTCGTTCGGGTGAAATGTGACCCATTCAAATACTGGGAGTGGGACATAGTTTAAAATTTCAATGGAATTCCCGGCCCAGAAAAAAAAGAAATTCGTTTCGTAGCTTTCCTTTAAGAAAGATATTTATTTCTAACTCACTCGTCCTTGGAGGCTGGAGTGACTGTGTTCATAGTTTGGTTATATAAGCATGATAATGATATCGTTTTCTATACTAATACTTTAAGAGTTGTTATATGATGTGATATATGATTCTTATATGTTTCCCCATTCTATTGTCTGTACGGTCATACATATTTATATGGGTACGTATTATATTAAATAGAGGCTGTTGTTCTAGAGCTTGTTTAAGAGAATGTAGGAGGATAGAAAAAGGAAGGCTGAAGTTAGGCATAGGGGCTTTCTTGAAGAGGAACGCAATTATTATTACGGGATGCCAGAAATGTCTTGGGCCGACCAAGAACAAAAGTCATTTGGACTCTCTGGAGAAAGTTTGCCAAAATCCTGGAATTTATGACAAAGTTTTGAAAGCTTGAGTCCCTAAAGAAACTCCATTTTCTGGAGAAATCTTTCTCAATGCTAGCCATCATCATCCCCCACTATGAACATTTCTATAATACTCCTGCCAAGCTAATGCCATAGTTATACCCTACCGGACCATTAAGAGCTCATAGTCAACCATCAAACTACACTAAAACAAACCACATCGCCCGCACATTCAACTTCTATTTCCAAACTCTCTAACTAAGTTTGAAATTCACGCAGAGAGAATTCAAGAACGGGTTGTTGCATGTTTTCCTCTTAAAAACTTCTTAATTGTATTAGAAATGGACTCGTATCCGATTTCCAAATGTAAGTATTAGCTAATACAAATCAACCATGAATAACTTTTTACAACAACAGTTAGAAATGCAAGTGGCAGTTCCAATTCGAATGGACTTAACTGACTCGACTGGAACTGAATACGATGCATTTGAAATACAAGCACTCAATTGCATACTATTCCATAGCTTGAAATCGAGACTGGAATACTTGGTCTTCTTTTCTTTACCTATGTAAAATGCATTCTTATTGTGAAGTTCTTATTTCTGCTGTGGTAACTACAAAATACCAACTTCTTTGCTACTGTTTTCAGACACAAATTTACTAGGCAGTTGATGTACAAGCAAATACTTACTTTTCTTTAGAGAAAGTAGTAAGCGACCAAACCACTAGACAAGACTTTCATTAAGATGACGAAAGCAAAAGTCTTTAAATTGCTCGAGTCGCCTTGGGTCTAAAAAGTCTGAACTCTTTGGAGTAGCTTGGTTTGGTGGTTTTTGCACAGTACACATTTAGTACAAAACTAAAACTACACAAAACAGTCAAAGCAGTGTAATACTTGTCTATGTAGGTAGTTACTATTTAAACTCAAGCAGTGTTGCATTCTTACATTGTATTATGTATTGGAAATAAACGGAAGGAATTACATGAGATTGAACATCAACATTCTCAGACTTTGTGGTTTCGTTTGGTTGCTACTTAAATAACAGACTTTTCACTTTTTGTCCGGATTCAGAAACTTTCTCCTCAATTCTGCAATGCAGACGCGATGGAATTTAGATGAGACAATGAAAAAGCATTTATTTTATTTGTAAAAGTAGTACTTCCATTCTCAAATAAAATAAAGCTATGCATGTAATGTAATGTTTTGCATTATTTTTATCCTTCGTTGTCTTATCAGGACTTCAGACTTGATGTGTGGTACCACAGTGTAGTTTTAGTAGCTTGAGTGCATGTATGTATATAGACTTGTACTATACAGTGGAACAAAATTGCATAGAATTTTCATTTTAAAAGTAATACATTTTCGTCGTATCGTAACCTCGCTTTTGTCGTAACTATTTCTTTAAGTAGTATGAACACTGTCATATCACATGCTACGTTTACTTTAGTTGGTAGAACGCAACGACTTCCTTGAATTTCTTTGACATACCAATTGCTTACAATACAAAAAACTACCTAAAGTACTTGAACCAATGTAAAAACGAAACTGGTATAGCAGCAATGCAACCAAGCAGATAGATAGGATCATGTCAACCAAGTGAAATGGATGGTGGAAAAGCCATTTTAACCAATAAATGACACTTTTTGTTCTTTTTGTAAAGATCTTGAGAGAAACGGTAAAGAAGTGTTTTTGGTCAGACGTTTGACTTTTCTTGTAACAAGTTGGTCTCCAAGAATATATCAGATTTGGAAAGAAAGTAAGGAAACCTTTCTATTACAAGGAAACTATAATATTACTTGATACACTGAAATTGAGTGCATCCTTCTTCCTATTTCGGTTCTGAATGCTATGCTTGATATGAGCTTTAAAAGTATGAGCGGCTTATCTAAAGAATACAGAGATAACATTTCTTAAAAACAATAGAGGAAAAAACTTTCACCGTGCTATATACATTGACATTGGTTGTTGTTCCATTGAAAACGGAATTCCTTTACAGCTGAAAAAGTTGATCGGGAGAAAAGAAGTTTGCTTGTAAAATCGACTTTTGTGCCGACCAATGTCCATTCCATCGCATCTTAGTGGCAGTAATTAAATTCACTTCAACCGTTGTATTTCTTGTACATGTAGTATATAGCTTATTGCTTTGAGTTCATGTTCCGCATCTAAGAATAGTTAAGCTATACAACGAGTATGCACCTAAGTATGAAGTACCACCACCACCTTCACATATTATCAGACTTGGATCTTTAAGTTTGGATGGACGGACGTATGGACGGGATAACTTTGCAAGAAAAAGTCAGACCAAAGTTCAAGGAAATAACGAGAAAAGCTCTCACTTGGAAAGAAACAAGAACATGGTCTTTTTTACTAAGAAAATAATACTGGAATCACAAGAAGAATCTTGTACAGAGGATCACTAAAGCTTTTCCAGCCTGGTATTATAGTTCCTTCTATTTTATCTGTAAATCGCATCTTCTTTTGAACAAAAAAACATACATTCTACGTATTCTTTCTTCAGTCTATTTACTACTTCATATTGATTACAGTCTGTGTTAGTAGTCCAAAGTCAAATGATTTTTTAACTTGTAATCGTAATGGGAGATGTGTGTTATGGGGTAATTGGATTGGTTTTTAGCCTTTTTTTTATTTATACAGCTTATTAGAGGTGAATTGTGAATCATATAAGTAACTGGCTATAGTGAAGGAAGAATCTATAGAATTCATAAAATATTTACAATCTTGTAGCATTTCTTAGAAAATAAAAGCCTCGTATAATTTGTCAGATGTGGTTAAATTTTCATTGTAAATATAATTACTTTAGGAGTGCTAGATTCGATTAGTAAATTAAAAGCCAAAAATAAAAACTATCTTTGGGGCATTGTAAACGTACAGGGACTTATTAAAAAGAAAGACTAGAAAAGACATTTTCCTAATATTATGTTAGGTTTGATTCAACAATGCTAATTTGTAGGCAGACGGTTTGGTTAGGTAATAAAAATGTCTAAAACTTTTACATAAAAGTGTATTAGGTTAATTAAGAGGATTTATCAAACTGGAAGAATATCATCCTTTGTGAAATCATAGAGTCAAAATGCTTTAAGGTTCTGAAGAAAGCTCCACTTCCACAATTTCTTGCGTTGGCAATATTTTAAATAAACCAGAAATAACAGTTACATAGCCACAAAAAAATTATACTTCACAAAATATACATCTAGTCTCTCAAAAACAAACTTGATTACGTTGATTGAGTGCAAATCATTTGATTCGAGAGTTGAAACTACAAGCAAAATTTCTTGTTTCGATATAGTAAAGATGTGTGGTGGTCACAGATCAGTTACAGAAGAAAATAAGGATTTACGCTTGTAGACTCTAAACAGGGTTAAATATGACCTAAAATGTAAAAGCTATCACGTTCTAGAGTATAGCAGCGATTAGATTCTAATATGGGGTACTAAGCAAACAGTATTTACATATTCAATATATCTTTGCATTTTCGTATTCAGCAAGAAGCTTAGGTGAATGAGAGATGTAAGAAATTCCGTAATTTTATCTAGGAATAACATGTTCCGTGCAGTAGTAGGCCATATTATAGACTTCTTGTTTGCATTCTTGAACATCCAGTTCACAGAGGACAATATGGAGAGAGTTCTTCTCTCGTGATACCTAGTTAGTCTATATATACATTCATTTAGTTTTTTGCAAACTGCAATTTGTAAAAAAAAGTAAGAGGGAAACGATTGGAAACGATAAATTAAGTGGGGTCGTTAGGTATAAAGTAGAAGTGAAACGGCTTTTTTCCACATTGGATGAACTAAATTGCTCAGCAGAGTCATTATGAATGTCGGTAATGCAAATGGGAGCAGAGTCTCGACTCTCAACTAGCTTTCTGTTATGGCCGAAACTCTTTCCAAAATTGAACTTCAAACATATGTAAGTAAGGTAATACAATATTGGCGTTATAAAACTGAACTAATAGTAAGTATCAAAGACAGACAGTCTAGTTACGAATTACGAGTAGTTGTTACTTCCTACTGTGTAACATATTTTAAGAAATGAGCCTATCATTCCGATACTAAACTAACTTGGTTCATACGGTGTACGTTTGAAGTATACAAACGAAAGATAAGTTACCGTTCTGCATGGAAAATTCTTAAATTTTACTCAGAAGGAGAATAATGTCTCAGACACTTAGAATACAAACGATCATTGTACGAGTAAAAAGTCACTTTAACTTTAAGTCCGTCGTAGAATTAAAGTTAGGTTGCTTTCGGAAGATAAGGAAACTTAAACTTTAAGTAAAGATAGGTAAAGAAATAGCACTACTTTATACATAACCATCTATAAATCACGGTGGTAAAGTTAATGTGCCTTGTGCCCTTAATCGAGTACTTAGGATTTGTGAGAAACCTGGGACAGCCGTGGTTTCCCTGATTTGACAAGGGTTTATGGTCAGACAGGAAAAATATATCAAAATCTGAGAAACCCCAGTTTAAAGCGCTTGACATCATCAGTTGATTTGAACAATCCTGAAGGAAAATTCTATACTTGACCACACACAATGACGCACTTACGGAGTACAAATTTTCAGTTTTTCATTATCTAAGTATTCCGTCACTTTAAAAACATTATTATCAAAAAAGCATCCTTAAAATTTTAAAATTTATAAGAAAAGTTTGTATTCAATCCTATGCTTATTCCTTATCTCTCTGGTTAATTTGTAGGAAATCAAGACATAAGATACAATAAAACTAAAATCAACAGCATGATTTATGAACATAAGGCAAAGGACTTTATATGAAACGGCTTTAATACCATAACCTTGTGGAACTCTATACAGCCGAATAGAACATTTCTATATAGAAAGGAATGAATCACTAAATTTCAATTCATCCCAACATTCACTCTGACTTTTCATCTTAAACTTTCACATCCATTTTTCAATCAACTTTTCCCCTCAGATTTCATCCGTCCTATAAAATAAACTGGTTTTGATACAAGTACAAGGGGTCTGAGGTTGAATCCTTCAATGTGAAACAGGAATGTATGTGCCGTTTCGCACTTCAAATAAGAGTGAGAAGGCTAGTGAAACCACGTGTCCAAATATTTTTAGGAAAAAAATATATCGAGAAGAACTAAAACTGTCCATTCAATTTGCCTCTACTCTTATTGGTCTCAATCCTCTAGAATGTATGTATTTACAGTCCATCTATCTCAACTTTCAGTAGTAGTAGAAAGAAACTTTCTCCTCTGTACTGAGACTGACTGGCCCATTTTTTTCTCATTCAGAGCCTTCAACAATTCCCAACCCTGGAACGTGATTTGATCTTTGAATTTTATAACTGTTTCCCATCTTCTTCCAATTCATTTCCAGTAGACCTAGTTTGAAAATTGTAAACTTGTATGCTGAATAGAATAAAGCAATGAGGAAAGCAAGCTTAGCATTAAAGTCCAGACTTGGTTCAAGTCAGGTACAACTGATCCAATGCCTATTGACTTTTACGCTGCAAACTGCCAACACGTACAGACATTCAATACTTTTACTAAACATTTAGGTAAGTAAGCGAAGGTTGGTTGGGGTTCGGATGTATGAAAGTAGAATCGGAAAGTAGTTGGATGAATTGGGGATGAAATCACTTGGGAAATTGTGGAGGAGAAAGTATAGTTGGCTTTTTGTTCAGTAAAGAGTGTTTTCTATGAAAAATAAAAAATTCTCAATTCTTCACAAGTACAATCTCCTAATTTTATTTCGAATAAATGCTATGGTGATTGTTACAAAACGTGAATTGTTGATATTTGACGTCAGAATTTTATTTTGCATTAGTTTATCTGATTTCAAAGATTTTTTAAATTTTTATTTGGATTTTAAATGCAGTTGTACTTTCAATTCAATTGAATCAAGATGATAAAGATTTGAGACATACAAGGGGCAAGGTGCTAATTATGAGTTTAGCTGATGTAGAAATGCAAGCTGTTTATGGGTCAAGAGTCAGAATGAGACAACCAACAGTACAGATTCGTTTATTTATTGTTTAATTTAAGTTTAATTAATATTTAGTTAAAAATAAACGCATTTTGTGTTGATTAACCTTATGTTTCATCTTACGCTTGCAGCTCACATTTAATTTGTAAAAAAAGTAAATGAATTATCAGCCCCAAGTTCTTATTTTCTCTCACATGCTAATCGTTTATGATATAATTATCTTAAAAGTTTTTGGCTTGCTAAATACAAAAAAAAAATATTAAAAAATAAAAAATCTTAAAGCTTTGAGCTCAACAAAGCGTAGATGAAATACAGAGTACAAAGTGAACAAATATTTTTAAACTTACAAGATACACATCATTTTATTATCAAACACTGAATCCCTAGCAATAATCCTCATCATGATTGTAACAAGTAATAAATACTTCATCTCGTGGTTTAGTTAGATAGATGACTAGGTTAATTTGATCGTAGATTTGAGAATCGTTGAATTCCCAAGGTTTTTCATTGATCAACTTATTATCTGGAAAATACTAATTACAAGATAATGCTTAGAAGCCCCTAAAGTCCCTCAACATCCCACTTCACTTCGAGTCTCATGAATAATAATGGTATCTGGGGAAAATAAAACAAAAAGCTTGTTCAGCTCTCAGTCCAGTTTTCATTAGAGGAACAACATCTAGATAGAACACACTTTCCTTCTAAAATGACAGTCAACGAACAGTGGTAGTAGTAGTACACTCCAATTATTTCTAATGAGGCTTTCCCTTTATTTCCTTGTCTACAATGAGGATTTATATTCCTCACTACTATTCCTCTCCTTCCCTCTGAGTTCATCCAAGATGCATGCAAATGAAAAAGCAAACAAATTCATGCCTTGGTACAACTTGTATCCCTTGAAAAATCAAATTTTTTTGAATGAGTGCCATCGATGTTTGCATATTACCTAAAAAACAAATATTTTTAACTTTACAGCCCTATTATTAGAATAAGTTTTAAGTAAAACCTAGGTAAACTTCGTGGAAATCATTATATCTTTCGATAAGAAGATTTAATGCATATTTTATTTGCATTCGATATGTTTTATAAGTTCTAAGAAGCATTGACGTCTTTTGCTCAATAGTGGGATTGGGATTGTATACTTTTTTTTAAAAGTTTGATTGAATAGATATATAAAGGGTTTATTTAGGATTACTTCTATATTTATAAATCCTGAAATCATATTACATGTTAGATGACAGGGCATATTGTACATATTTTCATTAAATTTAACCTGAGATTAAATACTCCGGTGTGAATTTTGGTCTACCCACTGACTAACATCCTGTTGGGATCTAGACAAAATAAGGCAGTGAAAAGACAATTTTATTTTAGTTTTTACTTTGTGAAGCTTTATGGTCCCATCATCTTGAACTAGGCAAAAGAACAACATTCCTATGATTTCAAAATGTTCGGATTAGTTTGTACCGTAAGAAATGAACTGTTTTGAATCTGTAGTTGGTTGACTAATTTGAATAATTTAAAATACTCTGGGATTTCAAGCCACTTCCATCATGCAAAATTAACATCAACTACATTCAAATCTCATAAATAACCAACTGCTCTGTATGTTTGCTCTTATACATATTTGATTAATGTGACGAAGGACACAAAACGATTAAAAGTGATATGATGTATTCAGCAATTCAGCTACCAACAACGAACCGATGGGATGACTAAGAGTAAAAGTGAGTTACTGTTACTGTTTACGGAGATGCGGATCTGCACATAAATAATTGTGAATAAATGCCGTGGATATTTTATTATGTAATGGTATGGGTTGGCGCTTGGGATATCAAACTGTAATATCTTCAAGGATTGTACACACATATAGCCTTCTTCTTCTTGAGTACATTTACGTATGGACGACTGACAATGCAATGATGATATTCCAAAATAGTATTAGCAGTAAGAGTAAAAAGACTGATAGTGATAACATGTTATCATAGACTTGCACATATACATATTATATAAAGCTTAAATGTAGTGAAAGCATTATGAGAGGATCGGATATCAAAAAGCAAATAGGAGAGGGATGATAGATAGGTAAAGAAAGTAGAAGGAGTAGAGTGTGTATATGTAACAACATGTTATTATTATAGAAAATAAACTTACAAGAGAGGATCCGATGGTTTCCCTACGGAAGAAGGGCATCTCTCTCTGCTCCAGTAATTCCAGATGAGCCTGACAACGAGAGTACGAGTACGGGAAACTGAATGCAAATTGGTAGACGTCTTCTTCGCGATCAAATGCGAATGCAAAAGATAAAATGTAGTGGTTTCTATGCTCTGGAGATTTGTGGTAGTAGACGTACTTCCCTGGCAGTCGTTGCCTATAAAGTCATACATATTTTACATAAACGCTTGAACGCTGGATTGGATCCGTTCTAACTTGTAGTGTTACTACTCTCTATTCGTATGTCTTCTCTGGTAAGTAATGTAATGTAAGCATTGTATAAGCTCTTCCAGAAGAGAGGACTCTCTTAGAGAAGAACCTATCTCTTGTGCCCAGTTGTGTGTGCACTAAGCTATCAGGACTACCACCATCACCGTTCCTTTACATTTGTGCATGATACATGTTATGTTGTTGTATACATATTTTAAATTTGTATCTTCCAATGTAGCCAAGTCATAAGTAACGAAGGAAGCAAAAAGCAGTAAGGGACAGGAGGGATTCGATCCTGAATTATAATAAATATGAGCTACTACTAAGGTGTAGTCAGTTGTATGAATATATTTAAACGAGTGGGTGAAAGCAAGGAAACTTGAATAAAACCCAGGGTACATCACCCCGGGTTGTTTCACTTTGGGATTTTTTATACCAACCACTACTGGCTTGGCTCCAGTTATTCGAGTTACTAATGTAGAAAAGTTTTAAGTTTATAAAAAATCCTGAGAAAAAATAATTCTGAATAATTGTCCTTTCGCACATTCTCATTTAGACAAAGTTACTAATCTCACTCATCCCATGAGATTGACTGCGTACAGAATTGTTTATAGTCATAAAAAATTAGAAGACTAAACAACCTAAAGCATTCGAATTTTAAAATAAAACCCCCGAGCTAGTCATTTTCTACTAAAGTATATATTAGCATGTTATGTAAATTTATCTCATATTTTGTGTACTATTCGTCGTAGAGGACGTAGTATATAGACTAGAACAGGAGTAATGGGAGTGGGTACAGTCAGTAGGTACTTCATCCAGAAAACGGTAACATAGTCACTCGTACATAATATTAATATAAACAACAAATCAAAGATCTGAAAGCCATGCTCACTCTCAGTTTCATTTCATTTTTTGGACTGCAATTTCACAAAAGCATTCTATTCTGCACATCGCTTAGCAAACATAAATCTCTTACTCTTTCGCTTCTTTTTGACATTTCAAATCAACTACCAGTACCACTACGATACGAACTAATGTATTCTAGTGAAAGTAGGAAAACTAGTTGTGAGTACATAAAACACTCCTACTACTACTACTGAGCTTTGAAAACTAACGGCACTACTACTACTACCACTGACAAAAATACAGAGAGGAGTAAGTAGGATTCTATCCCATTTCAGCACTTTCTCTAAATGAACTATCTACTTTTTATGCCCCTTGACTTTCTCCCTTGGCTTTCTCTTGTTTTTCAAGTCGAAGCATTATGCTTGCTTGCCTCCGTGTCATTGCTATCAGGCCCTCGGGGTTCATCCCCAGAGAACAAATCTGGCAATCCCATTTGCCCAGATAGACAATAATAATAACCCAACCTTTCTGTCTTTGAGAAAGATTAATTGCTTTGTTAGTTTCAACTACCCATATCCCCTACCTTCTTGTATACAAGTATCATGCATACAAACTGACAGGAAAAGCAACTATGGGAGATAGAAGATAAGCGTCTGAGTTGAAGTTAAAGCAAAGAGTTTTTTGTTGTTGTTAGTAAGTAAAAGTAAGATCACGATTCAACTTTGACCTACTTAGAAACTCACAATCATTAGAGCGTTTAACTTTTTCTGTTAGCTTTCAATTGCTTACTTGAGCAACTTGTTACTTTTGCGTAGGATGGGTTAGTTAATAGTTACTGGATTCTTAAGTACCGACATACCTTTGGCTTAACTAAGTTTCCCGTTGTATAACGCATAAACTTTCTATGTACTTGGGAACTTATAAAGTATCAATTTTTGATGGGTAAATTCTTAGAAAATAAAAGCTCTAACAGCAAATAAGGATTTATCTGACATGATTTATTTGTCAGTAAAAACAATGGAGCACTTTGCCCTATTAAAATCTACACAAAAAACTAGTAATAAGCTATTTTTCTTGGATTAGAGATTTCGGTGTGCTATTTATAAAAGCGTCAACTATGTTTTTACATTCAAAAGCATCCCAGTTTCTATTCACTACTGTTCTAAATTTCTGGAATTGAATAATCCAAATTTAATTATTTTAAATACCTTCTTAAAAGAATTTTTCATCCATTATTATAAAACACAGAATGGTACAGCAAGATATGACAAAGTCAGTTGATACGAGCACTCTTGTTTTTATGCTATTTTAGTTATATTCGGTTCAGTTTACCAAGTTAAAAAGTTCTTTTGAATAAAATCCTTTGTACCAACTTCAGATTTCAAGACAAAAAAACTACTTTGAACATGTATTTATTTTCTTTTATGCATTCTCGCCTTTATGTAAAAAGGAATCTATATTTTTACCGTCTATGACAATAGAAGATGAAAGGATTGTGGAAGACCCTGTCCCTTTATTGAAGATGGATTGACTAAAGACATAAGATAAAATGTTTCACGGTATATTCAAAAATCATGGTAGAATCGTGTTTCTTTAACTCGCAAACAAGTCATCAAACAAGTCAAGTAAACTGACTATTTGCTTAGAATTTAATGCTATTCAAAAAGAAATTTAAAGGAAGGTTTCCCCAATAATAACAAAGTGAAAGCTGATGAATGAACTTGAGTGAAGTGTCTAGTGCTGTAAATAAAATTGTATGTCAGAGGTCAAGCAAATCATGTTCATCGTAAAAGGGTTTCACTCATATAAGTGTAGAAACCTATATAACCTCAAATGATGTACAGAACATCTCATGAAATTTTTGAATGATCCGTAAGCAAATAAAATCAAGTATTTTAGTCTCTGGATCATTCATTTTTTATGATGTAAACGTGCCTTTTCCAATATTCTTTGTACATCTTGGTCCTTTTGATCTTCCCTCATGCCCTAAATTTCCCTCAACTTTTCTCATTATCATCATCTTTATCATCGTCTTGTTTCCCAGTAGTAGTAGTAGCATCACAGCATTATGCCTGTCTGTCTAATCTCTCCAATCTTGCAACTGATTGTAAACCAATCCTTGGAGACACTTTCTGTGCTACTACGATCAAAGACTGCTATCACTGCCTATTTATTTTACTGCCACCATTATTTCTCCTACAGCCCAATGTATTTTCTAAGCAACTAGGAATATATATTTCTCTCAGATATTGTATACCACGGTTGTATAATATATTACATTTTCTAGTCTATTAGTTTATGCAATTTAAAATCAACAGTATTACTTTACGAGAAACAAATTCGTTGATTTATATTAATTATAAGAATGGAAGCTGATTTACATATGTCTCCTTCATAGTCAGTTATCTATGAAGAAATATAAGGTTGAATAACAACGATAATGCATTTTGAAGCATAAGCAGTTTAGTTGTGTAATTCTCACGCTCTGTATCCGTATCGTACTTTCACTAACTTGCTTGAAAGGCCTTGATTATAAAAGGAGTTTATAATCAGAATTTGCTTTTGGTTCTAACCTAATTATATATATCCTTGCAGTGTATTTTTGATTGTTGATTTTAATAAATCAACATAGCAAATTGGATTGATGTGCAAATAGTTAGCTTTCAGCCACACCCCCACCAGCTAAATAAAGTCTGATAAAATAACTCCTCCCCCATTCCATTGACCAATTTTGACATAATTACTGTTCAGCCATTTGGTGTTATTGAGTATTCTGTATTAAGTTCATACTACGATTACTACCTAATTAAAAATTATGAACATAAAATGTAACGAAAGCTGTTTTAATATTAATGTTGATTTAAAAATACCTGGGTATTGTCTTCTTCTGAAAATTTATATCAAATTTTAAATGCTCTAGAAAAAAAGTCTCCTCTGAAATAGAACCCAGCCCCTTTGGGAGGTTTGAAATGTTATGTTATAATTTCTCAATACAAAAATATACGATATTTAATTAATATATCTGTCCCAATCGAATGAATTTCTCTGCAGTCCATTGCAAACCGTAGGACCAAGACGTAAAATCATAAATATTTCACGTGACTTTATCATAAATAGATGAAAATAACAGTGGTAAGCTTTTCTCATTTTTATTTCCCCTTTTTTCGTCTCATCAGGAAATGAGTGAAAATGAGAGCAGAACCTACCATGAGTATTGTACTCTGCACTACTCACTACTATTACTGCTGATGATACTAGCTGGTAAATACGAAGATCGTCTGAGAGGGGATAAACTGGAGACCTATTAACTTTATTGTCTTCCCATTTGGAAAAACACCTCAAGAAGGAAGGAAGAGTTGGCAGAAGAGCAAACTGTCTGATGCACGCAAAAACCTCATTCTCTTATAAAATGATGATGGAACACTCTCTTTCCTTCTTCTATTACTTTCTCCTACCGCTTTTTTAACAAAGGGAATGCAAGCACAAGTAAGTGTTCACAAACGTCCACAAAATTTTTATTGTTGTTGCTCTTATTCGTGTACCAAAATAATCCATAGAAGAAAGATAAAGGTTTAAAGAATGAAGTATATCTTATCAGCTATTTGAACTTGATACAAAACTATATTAATAAGCCAAAATCTTTTTCAAAACATGCTTGACATTTACTCCTAGTCTATTGCCCACCTCCAGACTTGTTCTGTGACTTTGTGTCGGATTATTCACGCACTAGTTGTCAACTTGGGCTTAAATCATCTCTTAAATATCGCACTTGATTTATTAATGGCTGGAAGGGAAAGGAAAATAAACGCTGAGGAAAGACAGAAACCTGTATTTGACATCTAGATGAAGGGTTCCTTAGCCAAGACAGACACGCAGACACCCCGCACATTCCGCATTCAACTTCAACTTCGGTTAGGTTCATCATTCCTTTCCTTTCTTATTTAGTTTCCTAACTATATATAGTCTGTTGGTTTTGGTGGTATCAGTAGTGGTGGTGGCATTGGAAGTATAATAAAGCTAAGCTGGTGTAACCTTGCTTGTTCCTTGGTCGTGCTGATGATTTGATGGGTTTTCACGTTAATGGGAGTTGAGGTATCAAACGCATTGCACGAAACTTCTTGTTAGTACATCTCCTGAACATTTCCCCCCTGCTGATTCGAAGAAGAACTAACGTTCAGTACGTACCGACCACCACTGAGCTAAACTGGATTTACCCATCATGTCACTGTCAGCTAATGTAACAAACTATGGAGGAAAGTAAAATCTCGTAGAAGTGTGTAGGAAAAAGCAGCATAAAAAGAATCTGGTCAGCGTGATTAGTTAGTTTCTCTGAAGGGATGATGCGAGAACTGTTTGGAATAGGAATGAGGAATGTTTTCACAGAAAAAGGGAGAAATTTATCAAACAAACCCAGAGATCTAAATGAATTGTAGCCACATCAGAAGTAAAAAGTATTGCGCTTTGTTGCTTTTACGTTTTATTAAACTTCATTACTGCTTTCCGTTTTATTGACTTCGCGAGCTAACAGAGTTGAGAATTGACAATTACTTTTTTAGAAGACTGGGTACAAATAAAGCATATTCATATTCCTTATAAAATTGGCATATGAAGTACGAATTGAGTTGAAATGACCTGAAAGTATTATTTCGAATAGCTTTGCACATTGCAATTTTCAGATTTGAAAGACTTTGACTACAGACGTAGTTTAACTATCAAGGAAAAATCAAACTAGAACATTAATTTTAGCTTGTGATTTTCGAAAATAAATGATATACCTAAAAAATGTATTTTTCTACTAAATCACAGTAAGCGAAAAAAATTTAAAGCAAAAAAGTGGCACTACCATGACTGCATTGCTCAAGGTACTATACACTTGGCTATAATAGTAGAAGCAGTTTTGTTCTATTTCAAGCCAAGACTTTGAGTTTGAATATGTATTTCAAATTCTAGAAATGATACAAAAGATTTGAGTTTTGTTTAAGCAAAGTAGATAACAGTCATAGATAGTGATGATAGTGATAGTAGGCAAATGGAAAGTAGTAGAAAGCGACAGAAGAATATGGAAAAGGCCATTAGAGCCGTACATAAGATGCCACTTGGCAATATTTATTACCATTTGGGACGACTGGAAGTTTTCACAAGTGGAGTCATCCCATCTCGAAAAAGGGTTTTGATCTTGCACAGATTCACCAAGTTGAATATCACTCTCTGTGGAATAAGAGAAAAGAGACGGAGGCTTTATTTAACCCAATCAAATCAAATGATGAAGGATCTCATCTACATAGATAACATGTACAATATAACATTATTTTATGTAAAAGGAACTCTCTTATATAACTGTTATATAATAGTTATATATTCTTACATTATCTACTGTATACCTTGTGCCTATATTATGTGTGTATGACACTCACTACTGTAGTAACTAATAACATATTCGAATAATATAAGATGAAAGTACCTAAGGATTCCTAGTTTTTGTAGCATATGCGACTTATTCAAGCGACATGACTACACGACATGGCATTTTCATACGATGATAAAATGTCTCACTCACACTTGCACATACCTCTATACACTTTCTCCCATTACAAATGATCATATTATTGGAAGAAACAAAGCATATCATCATTCTGTGACGAAGAAAGCCACATGAAAGCCGGCACAATAATGGTATCATCATCGGTATCAACATCAACACTAACCACCACTCATGCCGCTAACTCTCTTCCTGCCATGCCATAGCATTATCACATCACCATTCATTCAAAACTCTCTCAAAACTAAAAGTAAAAGTATACATCCCTAGGCAATGAAAGCAAGGAAACTGAAATGTTTCTTAGTTTTCCCCTTTATATAGCACACATACTTATAGTATTAGCAATATAACATTGTATATACTCAAGGCGGCTTTACATAGTAATGGTAATATTCTAAGTTATACCGACGGATGGACTGAGTCCCATTTATTTTATTTTATTTCAACTTTCACTCTACTGAGTAACCAGTTTTACTTTCTCTTTTGCAATATTTTACACAAAGATTCCCTTCACATGCATCCAAATGTGTTGAATAAATGGCTCTCGAGGCATTTCAAGGTATCTATACAGTAATGAAGAAACTGACTGGTACAGTCACAATGCCTATGCTAAAGGAATAACAGAAAGTATTACGTTCATATTTATTCTACATGTTTAAAGTTCATACTTATTATTTTGCTACCTGTTATGTTACGATGTACTACACATAACATAACGTTAGAATCTGGGTATAACAGTCTAACTTAAATACAAAACTTCCATTTTTAAACTGAAATTATTATTTTTACTCTCAGAGGAATGGGAATATAGTTTTTATTTAAAATTCAAAACTTTGCAAAATGTGTAGTTACTACTACTGTTATAGTTTTACATATTATGTTGGCGTACTGAGAAAGTATAATAAATAAGTTACTGTTCTAATCCCTATGTGTTTTGTTACTTTAAATAATAATGTGTAAAAACAACATTTCATACCCGGTTCAAAGGCAAACATTGAAATTATTAAGTTAAGATTATAAATTATTACAAATATCCTACGTTCCACACTTTTGGAGACATACAAATAAAATACGATAAGCTCAAAAAGCTCCTCACATTACTACTTAAGACAGTTATTAATGCTGAAAAGTACAGAATAAACTTTGTATTTGGATCCAGTAATAAATATGATGATAAAAGAAGAAGTCAATTTAATGCTGCGTTATGTTTCCACTGGGTACGTACGTTGCATATGGCTTCTCCCTAAGAAAAGTGGCTGAAGTGAAAAAAGTTCAAACAAATATAAATGCACACAACATCGTCAAACTCAAGCACACTTCAGTTTATAAGCTAACTTTTAAGAAGAAATGTAACTTTTGGCTATTTGCCTCACTTAAGAGATGCAATGTATGAAAGAGAGAGAGAGTCTTTGTATCTAATCTTTATGGAGAGATGTGGAAGCTGACACACAGCGCTTTGTCTCCGACTACTACTGACTGTGTATAAGGAACACATACAGCATTATGAAAGAAGCAATATAATATCTGAGTATGAGAATAACTTTTAGCAAGTGGTGGTCTTGGTCTTTGGAGTGTGCCAACCAGAGTAGTAGCAGCAGTAGTAGTTACTACTGGTTGCAGTTGTTAGTGTTTGCTAAAGAGTTGAAGTAGAAGGGATAAAATATTGGAAGGAAATGAGTTATGATGGTATTCTGAGAGAGAATGATTGGAATAAATAGCCTGATAAGATCCTTTCGTCTTAAAGGATACTCTTACAGTTTGACTTGATTGATGAGGACTCATAAGGAGCGAAGCAACAACTTTCACTTTAAACAAACACGAGTATATATAGTCTCATTAAGATAGAATGAGTTGTGTAGTGTAGTGCGTGGCTCTTTCTTGAGATTTTCATTGTACGGGTAACATTATTAATAGACAGGGTTATGATATTTTTTTATTAATATTTAAGGGTCAATGTTAGAGGCTCTGGGGGTTTCATGTGTTGTTAGTCTTTTTTGAGGGGAAGGGGACAAAATTTAAGATAGAATTAAAATTTGCTGGAAAATAATATTCAATTTGTCATTTAAAATGTTTGCAGTTAGGTTATAATTTTACGCGAATTATGTTTAGTTGATTTAAATATTGAATTCAGTTCAGAGCCAATGAGTTTGATTTTTTAATGATTTTTAAGTTTCATAAATTTAAATACAAGCGTTTCTCGAGGAATATCAGTTTTAATTATTTAACAAAAAGTAAATCAGGGGTGGGGGTACAGTTAATAATACTTGTTCTATCAATTTCCCCAAGCGTTTGTCTCTTTAGTCTTTATCTATCTTTACAATGGTTGATCCTTGAGCTGAATCCTTTACGTACGTACTCATGTACGTGAGAGACATGGCCAGCTAAATTATTATTGTGAGAAAGAGACATCAAAAGAGGATAGCACACATGGACTAAATGACCTGCAAAGTCCAGGTTGAAGGATATTCTAAGTTCCAGGTCCATAAGAAAGAACATTTATCATGTCCCATATGTTTGGAGTGTTTCAAGCTGAAAGGAAATTCTAGCAAAGATTCATCCTGTCTCCTTCTGGACCACTGCTGCAGTCAGATCATATCAAATGTCGTACATCTTTCTAAAGGGTTTTCTCTACCGACGTTGTCCCTGTCGTTGTAATTCTTACGTATTTTTTAAACTAGAACGATACTTTACATGAGAGACATTTATACGATACATGGGTTGGTGAAAGCATGCTCAGATTCGTAATGACTTTCCTTTGTTCGTAATTAATAATTGGGAAATTACCAGAAAACGTGAGGTTTATTTTAATTTTAACTACGGACTCCAAATTAAAAAGATGTTACAATACAAGAAGAATTTTTTTTCCATAGACAAGCTAATACTTTAAGGAGCTTTTTTCTACACAGTTTACTATTTCTTACTAACCCAGTGTGAATTAAAGTCTCACATAACTCACATAAAAAAAGGATTGCATGCATCTTACATTACTGGTATAATAAAGGCTATTATTGAAAGGACGAAAGTAAACAGGAAACTAAGTTTAGACTTTTGTCTTCTTAACCTCCATAGGGGGTAAGATTTACAACCGGTTATATAATACTATTGCAGACCAGAACAGATGATAACAATGCAGAGTTAGATCCTTGTTTTTATTACTTCTCGATTAGGCAAGATTAGTCCATCGAAAGCCATATAGCCCAGTTGTGTACTTATATCAAGTACTCCTTCTAGAGAAAAACAAAAGTGCATAGGGTTTCTGTTGAGAGTATAGAAAACCTACAAGATATTGTATAAAGGTGCAATTAAGACATTTCAGATTTGTTTCCGGAGAAAGTCTTTAGAGCTTGAATAGGTCTCATCCTCCATAGTTCTCGTCTGTATTATTAGAGGCGATATGTAACGTTTAAAATGCGAGTGGGATTTTTTATCCATCTAATCCCGCTTTAAGCTTAAGTGATACTCAGGAGAGACTATTAATGTTAACTGCAGTAGCAACTAACTGACAATAACTTAAAGCGCTTGCGAAGAGAAACTGAAAGAGAAAGTCCCTCAGAGTTGTATATGAGGATAATAATGTCAACTGGCCTGAAGAAACCTCTTCTCAATTCAAGAGTATTTCGAGTTTCATCCACTTTCACTCTCTAGAAACATCCCATGATGATGATGGTCGACTAGAGAAATTTAATTCTAGTATTTTGTTTCTGCATTTTTAAGCAATTAGTGTACAAGGACTGAAGTGTTTAAAAGAGCTTTAGAATTAAATGCTTTCCTAATTATTAAGAATGTTTTATTTTTTGCGAAATAATTACTCTAAAGTGGTTTTCAAATTTATTATAATCATTAGCATTTTTTAAAGTTTATGTACCATTATGGCTTTATAAAGAGTTTTTTTAGACAAAAGATTACCTGATCAGCTCTGACGTTGTCAACTACGAAGTTGAACCATAGCCGGTATCGTGGGTTACATGTGTCTGGACGAATGAATAGATCGTATTCATACTCTGAAATGAAGTCCACTCGCCCAAGATTTCCTGCGAATAGATTAAATCACAAAATTTGTTTACATAATTTTTTACATATTTTTTTTACAAAATTTTGATGTCAAAAGTAAATCTAAAAAATTACTAAAGTAAAATTTTAAAAATTGCTAATGATTATAATAAATTTGAAAACCACTTTAGAGTAATTAT
>JAQGAA010000119.1:0-31231 GCA_034696425.1 Isotoma viridis
TACCTACTTAAACAGCTATATAGTCTTGTGTGTATTTAAAATTGAGGTAAACGTGAAAATTATTTATGAAGTAGATTTCTCATTTTTTAAGCGTGAAGTTGAGAAAGACTGTATGGGAATGAGTGAGTAATGTGAGCTTAAAGATGAGAGGTGGGCGTAATGTTGTAAATCTGCATGGGGGTGGGCCATCATGTCAAGAAATACAGAGATATTTTGATGGATGGCCGCAAATTACTGAAGCGACAGTTAACTATAGAGTTTTCCCAACCAGTTCCTCCAGTAATTACTCCCTGACTGTGTGTGATCTGATCTTCTTATGTATATAAGGTAAGGTAGGGAAAAAGAGAGAGAGAATCTTCTTAAAGAAAATAGACGCTGATCTGATCTGATGTTCATATGCTTGGTTAGTTAGTAGTGTCCATTTTAAAGTAAATCCGTGTCGTGTGCTCTTAGCCGCTCCTTTGAATACTTTAAGGTTTATTTATTCAATTTTATGGTGGTTTAGTATCCTAATAAACAATACATGATGATAAACAAATCGGAAAAACCTTTTGGGGCAGAACGTTTGCAGTCCTTATGTCAAAATATCTCTCATTACTCGTGTACCATTTGTCATTCATAATAAGATAAAAGGCTTATCCTCGCTACTTTACTACTTCCTTATAGGATTCATTTAATATTTAGACCAGAAGAAGTAGATTTATTTACCTGGATGCACTTTACGTTCCTTAAATACCAATCTGAATGAACTTTCAATGTCATTGGTTGAATTTTTTCATGAATTTGTTTTATAAAGTCTAATGATATATGACCACTCAGCAGAATCTTGCGGTAGGCATCGTTTGATCATTCTCCGAGCGTTTGTTTCTCGAAGGTGGTCACTCATGTCCCTTTAAGATATCTTGTATTATTCAAGTCAGCCACCATGAAGTAGATACCGTGGTTTCTTTAGTAGAGGGTATAATCTTATTCTAGTCCTGAACCAAGAGTAATTTCTTATCTGTTTTTTCTCTTACAGAAATATGTTCATGGTTTACCATTAACACAGTAGACTTGACAGGGACAAGGGGGTATGCATACTTAAAATTGGTTGTGATGTGATACTCTTTTGATTTGTGAACCCTTTAGCAGTAGTAGCATCATTGTTGGAACTGGTGGTATGGTGTACTAATATGTGTGCTTATATACTGTTGCATTAGGAAAAAGGATTGGAATAAGTTAATCTTTGAGATAATCAAGTAATCTGAAATCCCATCAATCATCTACTCATTTACCTTGTTTAATCAAACATGAAATCTTCCTTTTTTCTTTATAGTCTTAATTGTGCCACAAAGGTAATATAAGCTATAGTCTGTTGAAGCAAGTTGTATCATTGTAAATATTAAGAGCAGCTGAGGAACTTACCTTGTAAAAACTAGTTTGAGACTTATGTTGATAAATAATTGATGATTTATCATAATGTGCCGACGCTGGATTAAAGTTATTGTTAAAATCCAAAATGCAACTGGCAAAGTTTACAGTCATTCAAGAATTTGATTCATTTTTATTCTCGATTGAAATTGGTATGAAAGGTATTTAAAATTATTTTATAAACCCCGTTGTTTAATCTTTAAGAATCTGTTTGCATAACTTGGTATGCATGTTATTTTTATTTAGTATATATCTAGATAGAAAAAAGTAAATATCATATTAGTATATGTAATATTCAAGCATTGTTATAATAATATTCTGAGGGATAGGTAAAAAAATCGAGATGGAGACGCGATGACGGGCCGTGGACAGGGAACGATATTCTTCTGAGAGGAAAGCACGCTATGCCACACTGAGCTTTGGACACTTGTCATATAATTCATACTTATAGTACAAACAAACCTTAAACCTTAAGATTTTTGTTTCTTGCTCATTTCTTAGTTACCAATTTTCATTTAGACCACCAGTCCACTTAAAAAAAACTGCACTTACTACTTAAACTCTAATGCATATATACTTATTAAAGGCAAAAAAAAACCTTTAAAAATCATTTTAAACTAACTCTGGAAAAAAGTTTTTTTTTGTTTTTACCTATTACTAATAAGAATTTAGGGAAAAGTTTTTGAAAAATTAACAAACTACCAAAACTGAATGAGCTATATAATTTAAGTTAAATTCTCTAGTTTTATGTAAAAAAAAGAGGTTGAAAGAGTTCATTAGTGTTTCATGTCAGGTTGGTGTCATAAGACTGCTTAACAGATAGGAAAGAAAGGGTGATGATGAGATGAGATCCTTGAAATAGTCTTCACACATACCTTGGGTAATCTCTGTGCAGACCCTTCTCTCAAGGGATCTGAAAATAAGTAATAGTTGTAGTGGGTATGGTTAGTCTTGTCTTGTTAAGAAACTGATTTACTCAACCTAGGCCTTTTCTTGACCATTCACCTGTCATTATCTCCCTCATCTTCTCTTCAGTCTAATTTAATTCATTTTGACCCCAAGTAATAAGTATCTTTTAGCCGCTGTCAATTACAATATTTACTTTCTCTTTACGAAATTATTTCACGATTGACTACTGAAATAACCTAATTGGGATATAAATGTGTGGGGTTTTGTAGTATAAATATATAAGGGATCACTTTAGTAATGCATTTGTTTCTTTTTGTACAATTACTAATGTACAATTTATATTTCACCGCATAATATAAATACCCACACTAAGGTTCAATATATATACAATGGCTCTTTATAAAGTTTGTTAATTTTTTCTTGAGTTGTTTAGCTTATCTCATTTCTACAGCGATGTCGTCGAATAATTGTAATCAAAGTAGTATGAACTCTGAAGAATGTATTAAATTAATATTATTTTAATAATATTTTTATTATTGTTATAATACTTAAGTGTGTACTGGTATTAAAATATCCATTTATGTATTCATATTGTTTGTATTAGGGCAGTAGTAATAGTAGTAAGATATGAAAGCCGTTAATCAAACTTTTTACATGATGTATTGCACTCATAGTTTGTTGTTGGCTTTTCATGTGGATTGCATGAATGAGTGGATTTAGATCGTCGTGATGATTAACAGAAAAAACAAATGGTCTAGTAAATGGGCCAAGAAAGGTGATGCATTCGGGTTGGATTGGATCGTTACTTTCGTTACTCTCAAACTTATTTACTGAGGTGTACGTGGGACTGGATCTTGATAATAGCTCTATCCGTAGTCCTTTCTATTTGTATTTGATACATTTATTATACGACCACCAGTGCCACTAGACTAATAAAGCTTTGCATTATAATAATAATATTATATCGAATCAGAAGTAGGGGAAGGGAAGTAAAATATAAATATTGGTATTGTCTTATTATCAAACTCGTGAAATGAAATAGGAGATTGAAGCATCATCATCTTCACCATCACTATCTAATTCATATATGCCTTGACTGTTTTAAATGTACATGATTTTTTTAGATAGTTTATTTATATTAAAGTATGGGATATTCGATCCTTGATTGTATCAAAGCAGGGTCAGAGAGGATGAGAATGAAAATGAGAATATGCGATTTCATAACAGCAGGAATCTTTCATCTCCATTGCGTACACCATGGGTGCGGCTCCATCGACCACTATTATTACCCTGGCCGGCCTTGTCGTTAACTATATTTACTAGCTTAAATATTTTGATTATTGTACGTTTCAGTTCGAAACTATTATGATTTCCTGTATCTATTAGGCTAGCTCTTGCCATTTTTATTAAAATTTTCAATGTTTTTTTTTCAATGTTTTGGTTATGAAAATAAGAGACTTCTTTCTTAATTTAGTGGACATGTTGTAGAGCTTGGAAAAGTTGATGAAAGGTAGACGACATGATTGATATGAATTGATAAAATGTAAGTTGTATAAATAATATAGATGTGGGCATAAACCCATGGTGCCTTAAATTACCATTCAGTATGAAAAATGATGAGCAGTAAAAATTCTGTTTGTTGATATTTTGAGGATCATTTCATGACGTAACTATAAGTTGATGCAGAAGCCAGCAGTGTATCGATTGTTTAAGTATTATTACCAGAGGTGGGCACTTATTTACGAGTTCAAACACTCCAGGGTTCGGTTTGTCTTACCCCTTACCTGTGTATATAGGGAATCCAAATGGATTACTTTTTCTCATACTTTATATTATTCAGTAAACTCAATTACAATATTACAAATA
This sequence comes from Isotoma viridis, assembly GCA_034696425.1. NCBI lineage: Eukaryota > Metazoa > Arthropoda > Collembola > Entomobryomorpha > Isotomidae > Isotoma > Isotoma viridis. Next base: position 4,186 of record JAQGAA010000119.1, read on the forward strand.
TCATTTCTTTGTTTTGGATTCCATTACTGACAACATGACGGACTTGATTCGTATGAATGATTAAAGTTGAATTCGTGATTCAGGAATTAGTATCGACCACCTAAGTTGTTTATGGAATAAATAAATGACATGAACATCAAACAATTTCATAAAAGTAGTCTTTTTGTAATGAATAGTAGGAGCAAGTTGGAAGCAGTAGCATTACCATGAAATAAAAAGTAATAAAAAGCTAGCTTGTTTTACCTGGATGGAAAATAATTACTGTATTATTCGTACCACTTCAACCTAGCACGAGTTTTAATATTTTCTACTGTGTTTCAAATGTAAGCCTTTTTCGGGATTTGGTTTCTATTCGTGATGAGTTTTGACTAAGGTAAATGATGCTTTCCGAGAAAAATGCCAAGAAATGCTGGCATATTGTATGTAATTGTTTTAGTACTAGAATGAGTAATCCGTTGGAAATCTTCTTTCGGGTTAAATTACCTTTTATAATTCCTATTTGATTATTATGTCATGACATGAATGATTAATCTTTATTTTATCGCTTGATATGTGTACCTAATTGATAATTGGGATAATTGAAAGCCTCAGCTCAGGTATGGGATCATGTTGAAGATGTAACTAGATAATTGAAATTAACAAGAGAAGCTTTTAAAAAATAGGGGTATCAAAGTTTAAAAAAAGAATATTGTTATTGTAACGATCTTTCGTGTTTTTTAAAAGGGTGAGGCACTACCTTCAAATACCTTTTACCATTGGTGCTATTTACACTCTTGTTTTTACAATCACATTTTTCTTATTTAATGCTTACGCTTGAATTACTTCTTACAATCTAGAACGATTGCAAAACAAGTGGAAAATATAACAAGCAATTGAATTAGCCAATTAAAGATTCTGACTTGTAGTGTAAAACTCAATCGTATAGAACAACCTACCTACCTACCGCACACTCAGTGTGTGTGTAAGTCTTAAAGCAGACAAACTTTTCCCTATTAAAAAACCAAAGATATCTTTCACCTTGGTCGTACTTATTTCAAGATCTACATAAAGATATCTCCTTTAAAATCCACAATCATCTATGGCATGACGTTTCAAACGAGTTTACAAACTAATAAGATTTCCCATTTATCATCGGCTTATTGTTTTGTTTGACTATCATTGGTAATTATTTCTGCCATTGCGAAAAACTTGGTTTGTATCCATTCCCTGTCTCTCTATCCCCTATTACTTATTACATCTCAACAAGAATATCTTAACATTTGTCTACATTTGCCACTCTACAACCACCACTACTTTTGTTCCTTGATTCTTTTTTCTATCTGCTCTGGAGAAATCTAATCTGATAGGTAAATGAGTTATGAGTGGAAGTTCATTAATCAACTTGATAAACAGAGGTTATTTTATATGATACTAAGTTGTTGGGTCAGTTTGCCTCCGGTACTTGGTGTATCTTTTGATCAAATTGTGTGTACCCTTTCTAGCTTGTGATTTCAATTTCAAAGAAAAAAAAATTCTGTTAAATCTTCCTCATTTATCAAGACAGTGGCAATCACAATTAATATTTTTGTTTGCATCAGACAAAATAATTCATTTTTATTACATGCCACTCTGATTTTGGTACCACAGTCCAGAGTGCCGATTCTAACATAATAATATCTTCTTTTTTCAGTTTAGATGAAGGATTTCCTCCTTGAAATTGTGACCATAGATGGACAAATTTTGATCAAGATCAAATAAATATTATTTTACCTGTCTTATTCTTCTTTCTATTAGCTTAACCATTTGAAGTAGGAAGAATTTATTATGTTTACACATTGAATTGTTCCCTGGCAGGGGTCTCGATTCTTTGACATAGTAGAAAATAAAATCGGTAAACTTAAAGGAAAATGAGGTGATCTAATGTCCGTCGGGTCTGCTCTTGTCAGACCATATGGAATAAAAGTAGTAGTAGAAGACGTACGAGACCAAAATACTAGAAGAGGAACATGTTAAATAAATGTTTGAGCAAAAAGGATGATAATTTTTTTTATTATTATTTATTAATCTATTTCGTTGTTAGTATTACACACAACCCCACAAGAAAGAAGCCACTTTTCTTTCTACTTATACCAATTCTCTCATCCAGACTGATTCATAATGGCAGAATTACATTTTTTATAAAAAGCTCAAAAGAAGGCCACTTACAGATTGTTAACAAGACTCTTCAACTCTCAAAGCCTTTTTTCTCAAAGAAGTATAGAATACAAAGGGTATAATTCCTAAAAAATAAACTAGTTGAGGTTGATGCTATTATATAACATAGATTTATTTTAAACGGAGGAACATTTTTACTTTTGTCCATCTTTGTTACATCAAATGTACATTTCCGCCTTGTTGAGTGTCTTAGTACCTAACCTACCTCACTGAATTGATGCATGGCATTTGGAATGAATAAATAATTGTATATTTTTCTATTATTATTGTTGTATTTCATTCTTGATGAAAGGTCTTAAAGCCCTTTGAGTTATTTTCTCTGATGTGAAGGTAGGACTGATATAATGTTAGGAAAAGTCGTATTCTTATTTCGGAGTTTATTTTAAAGCAATTAAATTTTAGAATTGGCCAGGTCGATCTCGTTTCGGTCTCCGTGATATCCTTTTAGTTTAATGGGTGTGGATTGTGTTACAAGAATGAATTCTGGTTTGATTTTTAATACAAGTAGACGATTTAAGTTTAGTTTAGTTTTTATAATTTTTTATTTCATTCTAAGGTGGCTTGACAGGTAGTAGATTTGTGAGTTGCTTGCCTTGCTTGTTCAAGCAGAAATTTAATAGTAAAAAGTATTTAGTGGTGTAGGGTAAAGTAAGCACCACTTGCTTTGATCTCAGGTCCTATATGTTCGAGTATCAAGTAATAGAAGGTTGGAGATTCTTTAGAAGAAGGTGATTGAGGTTCATTTAAAATACACGATAGAAGTAAAGAAAGGGGATATATTCACGTTGTTGTTCTCTGTGGGTAGTATGTGGCAATATATCTTTGCCTCATCAAGCATGGTCATTACTTAATCATCCATGTGTCGGAGGAAAAGTCGGTTCTTCATAATATGTGTGTGGTCGGCGTATCAAATTTTTACCTATTTAAATTTAAAAAACCATTTTTACTATTTAAAATTCATGCATCCACCTTTTCTTTTGTAGTCCTTAGAGTTTAAATTAAAACGAGAAAAGAAAGTTGATTCAAATCTTGGTTTTGTAAACAGTTAAAATAGAATACACGTTTTCTCTTACCTTTTGAAATGTCTCCAATTTCATAAAACTTAGAACATGACAATGATATTCATTAAATAAAAATGAATTTGTTCCCATATGGATAGCATCCTGTATATCAAATGATATTATGTAACTTGTCTGTTTGAGTTATATGAGAAGAAAAGTATTTTATAGCATTGTGTAAAGAATAACTCTGAATTCCCTTAAAAGGTAAAAACACATATTTATCTCCATTTATTACTATTATGATTAGGTTTTTTAGGTCTTTGAGTTTTCCAACGTTCAGTCAAGAGTTCCTGTATTATAGGGACTCTAAGCAGTATCCTTTTTTGTTCAAAGTTTGCTAAACAAGTTAAAAATTATGAGTAATTAGTTTCATTAATGCAACAGAGCATATTTATCAAGATGACAATGCAAATGAGTCTCGTGTGTTAAGGGATATTTAAATGTAGATGCAACTTGCTTGGGGAAGAAATTAATAACTTTTATTTACTTTTATTCCCAATTTGGAATCTTGCTTGTAGCCATTTGAACGAAATAAAACTAGATAATTTGATAACATTTTTTTTCTATAAATTTTAATTTTATTAAAAATTATTATTTATTTTTAAAGTTATAAGAAATAAGAAGTCTTCAAAATATAAGAAAAATACTATTATAATAAATAACAAAAAGAAAATGATGAATTTCATGCTGTATATAGAAAGTTAGTTAGGATGAGCCAAAAGCTAAAAATCAATGATGATAATAAGAGGCTATAAGAATAAGATGAGGAATTGACTCTGTGATTCAACCAGTTAATCATGAATGAATCATGATAGTGGAAACACGCGGAGGAGTTATGTCCGTCGCGTTTAACCTCTCTAAAAATTAATTATGCCCTTTAGGCCCCTTATTTGAATCTATTTTATTCGTAAGTAAATTTTAGGGTTCGTGCTGTAATAATAATTTTTGTGAGTTATTGTGTGGCCTGTTCGAGCCCACCATACTTTAACATTTATTGTCTGCATTAAAATCACGTATTCATCTCATCGGCAGTACTATATTAATACCTTATTGGGATTCTTGTTTCTTGTGTGGCTTCTATTTTATTATTATTTTTTTATTTCATAAGAACACATTAAGTTGCTTAAGTGAAAGTTTAAATGTTTGTTCCATCCTACTAACCACGGGAGTAATAAATTTAGTTTTGAGATTTTTGCTTGTAAAGTATTTTGAAACTTTGGTTTCAGATCAGGTTGGATGGCATTTTTTGTAAAAAAAAACTGCAGTCTTGTGCATAATGATAGTTTATATATACTATGCGGATGTCTAGGAATAAATTGCTGTAATTAGGAATGAGCTGGTTTTACCATGGTGGACAAATAAATTTTTTCGATTTAAAAAATTAACTTTAGGCATAAAGATTGAAATAAATAATTGCTACATACAAATTTGAGTAGGTAACCCTTACAAGTAAGAAAGAGCCAATAATAATAGTTTTAAAATATCCTTAATGATCCTAAATGACATCCACACGTCAATCAATATTTGATACCAATTTCCAGAATTTTGTGACTATATCTTATAATCATTAGTCATCAATAAAATAAACAATGGTGGTGGTGGTGTTACCACTTTATATTACTTCTATTTATAAAGACGGGCATAATGAGCTGTTGAAGGGTCTCATGACGAGGTTAGAAAAAAGGTTGAAGAGCTCATGCAAAGATTAAATGGAAAAGGATATTGACCACCTTTCACTTTGAATGAAATAATAATATATGAGAATCTGGGAGGTGACTTTCAGCCTCTCTATTAGACCCTGTTTGTTTTTCTGTTTTCTTTTATATATACTTCTTCTAAATAGCTAGAGAATATTGTTGTAGCCTCTTTTTTCACTTGTGAATGTTGTGAATTATTGCTTTTAAAAAACCACCTCTGAAATATTATATCTACTCTAAAAGCCTGTTCCCTTCTTACTACAGAAGTTACTAATATCATCATCATTATAAGCATCGTCTCATGCGTTTGTATTCATTTACTCATTTGTTTTTGTGAGATTTGTAGATTTTCCACGGCTGTCTGTACATGATTTTTATACATTTAAAGATATGAGTGAGACTATTCTTATAATTCATTACTTTTAGCTTGAATCTTCTATATTTTATTTGGGGTGCTTGAACAATTCTATCAAAGCACTTCTCTCTATCCAGGTCTGGGATGAGGTCTAGGATTGTTGTTGTATCTTTAACATCTCGTCTCCATCATGACTGACTATCCGTCCGTGTCTGTCCTAATGTTGGAGTAAAAAACAAAAAAAAATAAAACGAATCATGAAAAAGTTTTGAAAACTTCGAACTTGATCATTTTCCCTGTTACCTCTAGGTAAACCTTCTGGAGCCGACCGGCCCACAAATAAACTTCACTTCGTTTTAATACTTTTAAACCTATTTATTCTTATACTAACTTACAGTATAAATATATATATCTGTGGTAAGTCATCTTAAATAGATGTTTTTTGGTGAACAAGGAACTTATCCAACTTTTTACAGAAATATGGATTGCATTTCCAATTGGTAATCTTTGCCTTATTTTTAAACTTGTATACTTTTTAACCTACAGCGCACAATAAGTTACTCTTTAGTAGGTTCGTTTCTTTTAAGAGAAGTGTGTACTTTCTTAAAAAACTGATCTGATCTATCACAAATAATAATAATGATAATAATGTGAGCTTCAAAACTTTGTTTTTTTTATTTTTACACAACTATTTAAAGGAAAGTATCAGTCACCTTTCATGTCAAGCCAAGAGGTGTGTATATATCTACTTTTAGCTATTTACATCATGATCATAATATTAAGTTACCTTACCATAGGATCTATAAAGAACAAAGATTAATTCCAAGATACATTGTGACTGAATAAACTAACAAGGTTTTCAAATGGATATGATGAGTTCCGTGTAAGAGATCAATTCACTCTAGAGTATCATCCCTCTCCTGTCAATTCTTGTACTCAACTAATGAAGATGCTTCTACTAGATGAGGGAAACTAAAACTGAGACTGAAGTTTATTTTCTTATCTCAATTATTTTCTTTAAGGATTTTTGTTACGATGGGAAAAATACTATTTTTTTAATTTTTCTAGGTTTTTTAAAAATAAATTGAACATACACACGTATAGTTACTGCGGAAGACTAGAAGACATTATAGGTGGTTATGGGATAGGAATAAGAGTAAGAAAATATTATTGATGTTCTGTAAAAAGTCACACGTTATTTTTTTATTTTATGCTTTGGCTGTATAATCAACTTGTGATTGAGAGCTCTTTATTATTAGTTAAGTCGTCAGTAGTAATAAGGTCTCATTCTCATGAGCTTTTTAGAATATCCCTGATGAATTCCGTTATTTAAAGATAATATTGCGTGATAAATAGAAAAAATAAAAAAAGCTTTTTTTTATTTCTGAATATTTTACAAGAAGGAAAACTGTAATAAGTTATTTCGACAGATTTTTAGTAAAAAAGGATTGTTACTTTTTTGGAAGATAAATCAATCCAAATTTCATCAAAATTTTATACTTCATTTGTACAATAAACAAACAGAACGGTCTGACTTAAAATAATTATTTCATATGACATAAAGATAATGAAGGTCACTTTTCATTTAGTAGCACATCATTGAATTCCCCTGTCAAACATTTAGACTTTTAGAGTTAATAAGTAAAAGTACTTGAAAAAGAGTTAGTTTAGACGAAAAAAAATCATTTAGGTTGGTCTCAGGCCGGATTTCACTTTGAATTATTTTCCCTTTTCTTTGGGATCAGTATTTTGAGTCTGTTGTAATTTTCGAAACAAATTTTATCTTCATATTACGTTCTATACCAAGGTTGCTCATGAATCAAGGGACTTTAGTAATATTATTAGAATCTGGAGTTGTTTGCTGTATTGTGAACCTCATTTATTGGAATATACGATGTTTTAAATAATTATCTAATGATTACAAGAGAATTTCTGAAAGCTTATAATACTACATGATAAAATGCAACTGGGAAGACTTAATACAAGGAGTTTTTACCAGATATAAAACATATATTGTAGATGAGGCATGAGCAAAGTATTTTATTGCTTAGAAAGATTATTTAAAATGAATAGTGGTTCACAAGATCGTTTGTTCCTTCACTCAGTCAATCATTCGTATTGGGTGGCTTCACTTGACATATGTACTTAATGAAAATTCTTTGTGATGAAAAAGATTGCAAATCGTGTATTTTAATTATACTCAACCTCATCTCTTAAATGAGCCAGGAGCTAATGTGTTTGTGTTTCTTATAAGTATTCATATATGATACTGGTATGCTGCTTTCTTCCCAACTAAAAAATAACATTTTTGCTTTATTTGCACTTCGTGATGGTCATAACGATTATGTGTATTAAACTATTACTATTATTACGGGGATGACCAGGATTTTATTACTGTATAGAGGGAAGACGGTAGTAATGATAAGAAGTGACTGTGTGGATGTTGTCTGGCATGTAAATTAAATAAAATCTTAAGTTAATGTGTTGTTAGTAATAATAATAAGTACGAGCGAATGAGTAGTTTGCTGCTTGAGGTTTATCTCATTCCCAAATGGGGAAGCATGTAAGAATTATTATCTGTCTAATATGCCAAAACCACACTAAAACTTTAAAGGTAAGAGTTGAGAGTGAATGGGCCGAGAGGGTATTATCTTAAGCTTTGTTTGAAAAGGTAAATGAGCTACTCATTTAAATCAAGGCGTGATTTATCTTCATCTCGAAAGAAGTTTGACGTTTTAGATAGACCAGTGCCATGCATCTCAGTAGTTTAGGCTGTGCATTAAAGTAACACTACTTTTATATAATTTTACATTTGAATCAAAATGGCAGTGTTTATTTCTTGCTGATTTCCCTTGTGTAGTTTTTATTTATTTTTATGCATTGTTATTATTTACGGTGAATATTAACTCGATAATTTTTCAGGTAGGATTTCATCCATTGCAGTTTGTATAGATAAAATTGATGAGTTTTCAGCGCTTAAATGCATTTAAGTTATTTTATGAGCTTTTAATAAGTTTTTACTTCTGACTTGATCATATTTGATAGATTTATATCCTTGTATTTATGCATATACAAAATAAAAAAAGTATTTCGATGAATTATGGCAATGGTTTCTTGAGTTGGTATCAGATATGTATTGCATTACATTAAGTTTTTTTTTCTTAAATGCTGACTACATAATGTGTGACGCCTACACAATAAAATTCGATACATGTTGTTTTATTTTGATAACAAAGTATTTTAACTAGTAACTGTCAGCAAACCACTTGAGAAAGAGAGAGAACTTATCTATTTCTACATTGTTACTTTTCCATAAGTGGTACCAAATACAGGCAAATGTGTAATCCTGACCCCAAAACCTGCGGCGAAACAATAAATAAATAGAGAAAAAACAAGAGGCTGCCTGACAAAGTCTTTTAATTGAAATTCAGAGTAGTCTTCACTTGTATTTTCTTTCTTGTAGAAATAGATACCTTTGTTGTAAAGAAAGAAAACGCCACTTACTTTGAGCTATAGTCTGAACTATGTGTGCAGTTGATTTGTGACAATGTGAGTACTTAAGATAACACTTGGAATGGGATTAGAATATATAAAGATAGTTTAAGATATTTTAAATGCATTTATAGTAATAGGTGAGATGATTATAGATATTGCCAATCTCGTTCTCAAATGCTTTTTTAGCTAATAGTAAAATTTGTACTACTAGTTAGCTGCTGTTTTCCAATTTGTATGCAAATTGTATATGTACTTTCAGATAAGGATTTAGCTTAGCTTTGGATTTGATTGGTTTTGTTTTAGTTACATTTTAAAAGATTGTGTTCATTGTAAAACTTGTAAAATATGGCAAGGGTAGAAATAAATTGGAAAAGAGAAATGACTTATGTGTATATGTGTATTACAGAGCAAGCGGTTGTTAAGTATTAGTAGTCGTGATTTAAATATGTCACGATTTTAGTATCCATTTTTTATAATCTACTGCAGAATAAAAGACGCTAAATAGACGTTTGTTTTAGTCCTCCATGATATTCATGAATGGCTGAGTTAGTACTAAAAATTTACAACCTACCTTTAGTCTTTGTTTGTTAGGGTTTCGTGTGTATTGAGGAATTTAGACAGTTTTTTATTTACATATTCGAATCAGTTCTTTTAAGTTATCCCATGTGGATTTAATTTATTGTGAAAGGTCTCATTCTCTTCTCTCTCTTGAGATGTCTAAGCATTTTCATATTTTTATTCTAGTTTTTTTTAGATATCAAAAGTCACTTGTAGAGATCGCAGTGACAAGTTGAAATTGAACCTTTTAAATTCTTCAGAGTTGTTGGTAACTGTTGTCATCATCTGTGCACTTTCAACCCTTCATTGAAATTGATGGACGCAGTTAGAACCTGACATATATGACAATGCATGTAGACATCAGTTTAATATTATTTATGCAAAAGAATTACATACTGTGATAGGCGTCTCACAGCGTAGATAATTAATTACATTGGATTGATCTTTTTTAAAGTAATTCAATCAAACTGGTTGGTTACCTTATTACGAAAAGCGTTTGATTGTCTAAAGAAGTAAACGCTAATTTCATTAAGTAAATGTACTATTTTTGATTGGCAATTTAATTCGGAATTAGCTAAATCCTTGTTTTTTTAAATTAGATAATATATCAAAGACCAGAAAAATATTTATTATTATTACGCAACCAAAACAAAAGTTCCAAACTTAGTAAGGGATACTCTTGTTAGTTTACTTAAGTCAACAAGAAAAGGTTAATATAGCTAAGGGTTGTCTGTGAAAGGTTGAGTACCGCCTGAGGCTGACCTCTCAGCAGGAGTTGATACCGTGTTTGTATTTGTTAAACGACCTGTCTTTGAAAACATGTCGTATTATTTCCTTGTTTAATGACAGCTGTGATTTATATAGACCAATAACCAACCAGTCTTGATCTTTATTTAACTTACCTTGCTTAAGTGTGTTATACAGATATTTTATAAGATGAAAAAGGAAAAATAGCTTTTTTAAAGATGACAATTTGTTACGAAGCATGACTTAGATTTTTTTATTAATTGACATGTAATTTTGACATATCATCATTTCGTTAATTTGTGTTGCTATTTTCTATAAATTATAGTTTTTCATTTTTAACTTTGGAATGTCACAGAGATTACGTAATGTGGCTTCAGATCATACTTTCTGCACCAATCTCTTCAATCTAGCTGTCATTGCTGAATTTTTTTGAGCTCTTGTGTCCATGTCTCTTGAATCTTTTAATGACTGAAACATGATACTACATTGTACTTGTTTTCTGTTTCGACATAGCATAATTTTTATTTCATTCTTCCTTTTGCATATTTGTGTCAAGAGTAGAATAAAAAAAGTAGTGTTAAATGTAAAACTAGTCCTTAGTTTAATGACACTAAATCGTAAACTAGAGATGTTATTACTTTTGATGGGAGAAAAACATGACAAGTCTTTAGATGATAATCGACCTCAATTTCAGAATTTTGATGTCCAATGATCCTTGTTCTCAGTCAGGTTATAGGACGGAGAAGATATCAAGATTCACATAAGAATCTTATATTCAGAGAGAAGAGACACTAGATAATTTTATGCTAGAGGTTTTGTAGACATAGCGTTTGTGCATATTGTGTGTAGCATATAAAAGTTTTTAATTTACGAGAAGGACCCGAAAATAATTTTCATGTTGGAAGACCACAACTGCTACAGTTTGTAATTCGTCTGGTCATGCTGGGCATTTCCTATGTGGTAATGAGTGTCCCCTGGGGATCTCCTCTGTGCCCCTGTTCATACTTTATTTTATCTCTTAGCATCTTCTGCTATATTATAAAGGTGACTTGGTAATAATAAGCAATTGCTCTGTCTTTGCCACTACGTCTTTATCGTTGACATCTGAGCTAGTATTTGTACCCGTGGGATTTGACAGTTTTTTTATCATCTCGTGTGAGCATATGGAATTATATTACACAAACACCTAAATTAAATAAGTAGTTCCTGTTCATGGTTTACCAAGGAGTGGGTTTAAAGGATTGCAGAATATTCTTTTACAGGACTTTAAACCAATGGTTCCATGATTCGAATTTGAAGGAATTGATCTTGTCTGAATTCGTAAATAAAATATTGCGTGTAGTATGCATGTTTGCCAGATAAATGTTACTAATGTTAAGCAAGATTGGTGTGGGGGGAACGCCAGGAGAAAGTGATGATAGATATGAGAGTTGAGAGGATAAGGATTTAAAACTTAAGATGAAAAGTCAGAGGTTGGTCGTTAGTAAATGAAGGCATGAGACTAGAGGTGGTTCTCCAGCTGAGTCTTGCATTGCAGGCATCGTCTCAAGAGAGAGATGGACACTCATCGAAATCAAGCGAAAAAGTGAAATAAATGCTGGAGAGTCATGCCCCCCTGATGTGACGCTCTTGCCCTGGCGCCAACATCCCCATACTTAAGTATCCATCTATTTCCTTGTCCATGTCCATCGTCATATGTTATGCTTAGTTGCTATCAGAATTTCACTCTAGCTACTTCTAATACTTTAACTACCACCACATTCTATGATGTCTGTCACATGAACTGCACGTAATGTCAGGGAAGTGAGTGACCCAGGATGTATACAGTCCTAGTTCGAATTTTGAATCAGTTAGCTTCGACACTGTGTACAAATGAACCCTGGAGTGGAGTGGCTATAGGTTGAATTGAGTTGACAAGAGGAAAGTTAAAATATGGGATTCGTGAAAGTATTCCCAAATTACTTATAGTTGTCATTGTCAATATTTACAGTATTTCAAACAGACACTACTACGTCTGAGACATTACATCGTTGAATCTACAACTAAACTATTTGAGAAATTAACACTTATTGGTTTTGATCGTGGATTTAAAAAAAAGACTACTGGAACTTTCAGGCTATTTTATGATCCTCACATTAGAGTCGAATTGTCTATGGTATCATGTGTATTTACTTTGTTGTATATGTTGTACTTTCATGGCATCATACTTATAAAAAATGTAGGCTTATATTACCAGATTTATATGACACTGGTCGATGGCAAGTATTTCATATAACCAAATAAACGGCTGATGAATAAAATTTCTTAAGCAGCAACACTTTGATTTCAACACATGACGACAGATTAACCACAGTTTTTCTAATGAAAGCAAAGGCAGTAAGCTGACATCGGGTGTTAGCTTGGCATTTTCATGTTAAATGCCCGTAGATTGTGATGAAAGCAGTCGCATGCAACATGAATATAGAAAAACTAAAACAAACGGTGTCTCCTAGAACTCCCAGTTGTTGCATTAAAACAATTAACTCGGAGTTAATCATAGAGTGTTGGGTTTTAGACAGCCTCTCCATTTCCGGCTTTTGTCATACCATCAGGATTGTTAACTTCCATGACTTGCTTTCAAATCTAAAGTTAAACTGAAAATAAATAAGGGCATTACCACTATGTTCTGTCCAGCCTCTTTTTGACTGATTGTAAACCCTTTTCCTATAATAATCTTTATGAATGAATGAGCTTCGTAAGTTTATTTTTGGTGTAAGGTAATAAAAGTTAGAAATAGCTAACAATAAGACAATTATTATTACCTTCTATAGACTTGTTGTGAAGGCTCCCATCTCACCTTACAGCTTAGCTAACATGTCCATTCAAGAGAAACACTTTTTTAGTGTAGTCTTTTTCCTCTAAAAATTCAATTAATAGAAGTATCATATCTTAGTTACAAATTTGCATTCAGCTGCCATTCAGCAAAAGTATTTAGTTAAAATCTCTCATGAGTGATTAATAAAGCAGTAGCAAAGACTGAAGAAAGGTTTATAATATTGCAGTCTATTATGCAACAAAGCCTCCGACAGGACCCAAAGGTACTTACTGACAATGAGTGTGTTTATCTTTATCTATTGTTCGTTAGGGAGGTGAGTAGGAGGGACACATGTGCTTTGAGAAATTGAATGAAATTATGAAAATTGCAGAGCAATTTGTCTACCTTATTTTCCTGTTCAAACAGAGGAAGTAACCTATCAAGAGCAACAAGATAGTAATTTTTTCTCACCCATGTAAAACTCTTCATAGTAGTCAAAACCTTTCATTTGGTTTAAATGACTGCCCACTATTTGCTTCATTCACTTTTGACAAACAACCCCCATATCATGTCATCATTGTTATTTCACAAATGGAAAGACATAAAATTATGAGATCATTTGAGTGAAAACGAGTCAAAAACACATAGTTAATGATAGCCGTTTCATTAATATTGCAGTCTATTATGCAACAAAGCCTCCGACAGGACCCAAAGGTACTTACTGACAATGAGTGTGTTTATCTTTATCTATTGTTCGTTAGGGAGGTGAGTAGGAGGGACACATGTGCTTTGAGAAATTGAATGAAATTATGAAAATTGCAGAGCAATTTGTCTACCTTATTTTCCTGTTCAAACAGAGGAAGTAACCTATCAAGAGCAACAAGATAGTAATTTTTTCTCACCCATGTAAAACTCTTCATAGTAGTCAAAACCTTTCATTTGGTTTAAATGACTGCCCACTATTTGCTTCATTCACTTTTGACAAACAACCCCCATATCATGTCATCATTGTTATTTCACAAATGGAAAGACATAAAATTATGAGATCATTTGAGTGAAAACGAGTCAAAAACACATAGTTAATGATAGCCGTTTCATTACGTTATTCCATTGTTAAAAATTATAATCTAAGAGAGATCTCCAGTTTCATGTGTGTTTGTTCACTCAACTTAGGTACTTGGATAATTAGCTATACTCTCAAATATCTTTTTTGAAGGCTTGTTTATGACCTGAAGGAAATTAATTAGCGAGTTTAGTTCGCCAGAGACCAAGCAAAAGTAATTTTGGTTAAGGTTTCATCGTCTGGGATAATTTCATGAATGCGTGTTCAACTATGAAAAAAGAGAGAAAGGAAGCAATTTCGTTTGGGGTTCTCCTTGTTGGTTTTTGGTTAGAAAAAGGGTATAAATCCGAGTTAATTTGGAATGTTTAAGAAAGTTAAATAAAAAATGTAAAGGGTTGATGAATGTGGGTTGTTTTAATAATAATCATGCACACATAATGATATGATGGATGATGTTGATTGGCACGTGTTGTTATTGAATATCTTTGACAGTTGTTTGTAAACTTAAAAGAGGAGAACGTTTGGAATTGAGTTAATGTCAGAGTTCAGACGATATTGTGGTTCATATGTTAAATCGTTTAAAGTAAATAATACTTCCTACGGCCCTTTTTTCAATCCGTCAGATTTGTCTTTTTAACTCCTTTGGCATGTTTGTTCTTGGAATGAGATAATGAAAGGCTGAGTGATATGGCGTTGATGTGTTTCATCTCTCTCGTGAGATGAGAGAGTGATGTCCGAGTTTATGATGATAGTAAGTATTGCTACGGGGTAGTAGGTTGATATATGAAATAAAGTTAGCTTATGAGTTAGATAAATAAATGCTTGATTTTATTGCTTTAAAAAAATTATCCGGTTGTTTTAAGTGTTTGGTTCAATGTGTCCGGTGCACTTACTTGCATGCAGGCAGATTGGATAGGAGGAGTCCAGTGACAGCATCGTTTCAACTTAAAAGTTCTTGGCATTCTCGACCTTCGAGTATTTCTATTTGGGCAATAATCTTTGGGTTTTTCAGTTTTAATTTCTGTTTAAAATTTAGTTAGGCTTTGTTTTTACAAAATCATGTTTTATTGGAAGATCAAATTTTAAAAGGAAACTTCCAAATTGTAAATTTCAGTAATCTGACAAAAGTAGAATATGAAAGCGATTGTAATTTATTTATTAAAACTCGCGAGGAAGTTTCGAAATTTAATCCTCAAACATTTTTTTCGGACACGGGCCTTTTAATTCAATGCATTGAATATTAAAATTTTCTGTTAAAATTGACATTTAATGTCAATTACTCCTAAAAAGTATTAAAAGGTTTTCATTTGTAAGATGATGTTTGTAACTGGATAAAACTAAATTAGGACTACCTATATCTTATATTACATAAATGCATTACCACGTTTAATATTTCATGCACATAATTTTAAATACATCTAATGAAAATGATATTACAGTGTTTTAACTGTAAATCCGATGTTGACACTTTTGTACTGCGTATGTCGGAGTTAAAAAAAGTTTAAGGATTTTACAGTCAGTCGGAACTAAACCACGACCACCTCTGTTTACTTTCACATACAAGATAGATACAAATATCCATTTTTTGGAAGCTTGAGAAGATTAAATTTTGCATTATTAGACACAAAGCCAAGCATTCATAAGGTAACGAGATCATGTCAAAAGATCCATAATCCGGATTAGACTTTTCTAAGTTTTGGAATGTCCGTAAGCGTATTCCAAGGTATAAAGTTTAAGGAAGTAAAAAAATGAGCAAGAGTTTCCTTTCTTTTAGCTTATCTTGCGCAAATAAAGTAAAATCTGGACATATATTTCCCCCTGTATCTGAGACTTATTGTCTATTCTTTTAAGATAGTAAAAAAATATTTTGATTTGATAGCCAGATTGTTAGATGTGATTTTTTGGTGTGGTTATTCTAAATAAAAGGACCCTACATAATGTTAGGATTTAGATGGAGATTTGTAGTTGTACTTTTAGCTTAGAACAAGTTTTTCCTTTTAATATGTCTTTTCTTCACCTTTTTTTCTCAGCTTATTTTTCGTCTTCGCCAACCCCTGTTGAGAGTCTTTGTCTCGACTCTGTTGTCTCTAATGTAATGTGCAACCTAATGCAATGTCTCTCAGCTTGGGTCACTCACACAAAGACACACAAATACAGTTCACCAAGACATTAGTTAACTAAGGCGAGGTAAAGTTAGTTTCAATTTCCTCACTAGTTAGTATTGTTATAGGTTTACTTAGCATTTAGCTGTATTCAAATTAATATTTTATTGTCATTTTCTTTGATACACAGATAACTTTTAAATATTCTTGCTAAAATTCAAGACAATGTTAAATGAAATGAAACTTAGCTTTAAGCATTAAACTAAAGCCTTTTGTTTGTATTTACCTTAAGAAATTTACATTTCATCATTTCATCTCTGATTTTAAACTCACTCAACGTTTTATTTTAAAATCAGAGGCAGATCGGGTTTGGGCAAGCGGCTTCAGAATAGAGTATTATATACACAAACACTTATTTGTTTGGAGGTCCGGTGAAGTCTTTGATGAGTTGTCAAAATTGACAACCTCTTAAAATTAGCCTTCTGCAACAGCTTGATGATGTGCAATACAGAATCTGCTTTACAGATCTTTTATAGTTCAATATTAAATTTTAGAAAAAATGAACTAGCCTAAAGGAAGAAAGTAACTCATCCGTAGGTTATAACAACACAGATATTGAATTAGACCCTCTCGGCGCCGATCAATATAGCGTGAAATTGTAAACTCGGAGGTATGATATTGATACGGGTAATATACCTCCACCAAGAGCTTTTGCGGTATCTCTTATTGTCTACCTGGTGATTGTATTTTGACACTGTCGACAGTAATTTAGAAAATTAAAAGTAAAATCAGGTAGAATTCTTCAAATCTATTGACTATTTGTTTTCTTTTACCATTGTAATTATGCATTACCAATTACAGATCGCCTGATTGACTCCCTAAACAAAAATAAACAAAACTCTGACCATTTCCCGTAAACTAGAGCAAACTGACTTAAACTTGCAAATGAAAGACATGTCCAGCAATTAAGGTCATTATTATTCCGCCTTATTTTGGTGCGGCTTATTAGCCTCAAAACAAGTCAAATTAATTCCACACACTGGTGCAAATGTGTTATGCATAAAATCTTACCTTCTAAACCACCAAGCAAGCGATAAATGGCTTTAGAGAAAAGACAAATGAGAAGAAGAAAAATTATATACAAAAATGAAAAAAAACAACTCTGCCTGTGGTGGAATTTGCTCATAGTTTTGTATAAATTCTTAATCTTTAAAAGTAATAAAGTAAAAACCAAGCCCGAATGTCGAGCTTGTACAAAAGTACATATCTTTGAAAAAAATACAATATTATACACACATACACAAGCAAAGTCAAGTCAGAGCCAGAGGTGCCGGTTAGTACTTATTGCTCCGAGGAATGAATTAACTCTTATAAAAAACAAAACGAGTTGTGGTCCACGTTTTCAACTAGCCAGCATTTAATACATCGTGTGTAGTTTTTATTGTTGAGCTTGCATTTGAGTCATTATGAAAGAATTGGAAATTAATAAGCGTTTTAAATATTCATGGATGAGTTTATATTATACAACACTATACAGACTTTATGTATAGGTAATATTATAATTGTTTGTTTACCCTGCTGAATGCTAGTTGCTGCTAGATGTAATTCCATGGCTTTTCTCTATGTACTCATCATGAAAGTATACTATTAAATTATTGTATTAACAATACACTACTAATAAGGGGTCAAGTAGACGTGTATCTCATTGTTGAAAGTTAAAAAGGAATAAATTTTCCTTTCAAAGTTTAATGAAACCTTAAGCAAAGGCAGGCGCTGTGCTAGACTAGGTGATTCATATAATATTTTAGGGTGACCGGGTTTTTTTCATTGAAATTTTGAAGTCATACCGTTTTAGAAATGAGAACAAAGTCTAATAGTAAGACATAGCTTTTTCTTTAAAATTGGTCACCCTATTTCAAACATAATACAATAAGTTAAGTACGCTATAAAAAATTATAACAGCCATTCATATATTCATAATAATAATAATTTTTATACTTGCGCTAAGAGTTGTTGTTCGAATATTACGTGTTTTAGCTTTTATAATTTATGTAGAATATTAAGGGTCAGCATGAGCGGCTCCCTTTGAGACTCATTTCCCTAATAGTAAATAAATACATTCTCATTTCTATCACTAATAGCAAATACCTAAAGTAACAACACTTTCACATCCCAATGGAAGTACCTAATTTAGTAGTATTGGAGTTAGTTAGTTAGTTAGTAGGCTGGTGGGTTAGTGGCTACAGGCTTGGAAACAAAACATTCCTCCTTCTTATTGTTGATTTTGTAGTTGTATTGTGTATTTATAATTCGAATAATATTAAATAGAAGGAGAAGAAAAGAAAAACTAGCATTTAGATCTGGACCAGAGACTAGACTTGGCAGATGAGATAATTTACATGAAATAAATATCTTTAATTTCTTTTTTTAGTGGAGAAAAGAAAAGTTTTATGGATTTTGAGTCGGGTAAAAATTGGGGTTTTCAGAAATAATCAGTAAAAGTCAACTGGTAAATTAGTATCTTGCCAATTTTAAAATATAAGAGAATCATTACTTTGGGGGATTTTCTGAAGTTATTTTAAAATAAACTGAGTGTAGCTATTCCAATTCTTCTTTACTTTTTTATTCCTTTTGAGTACTATCAAGATTAAGTACTATTTTTTTCATAATGCATCAACTTACTTCTTTTTCAAATAACCGTCATCATAAAATACACTCCACACGACCCATCATGTACTCTTGAAATGCACTTTGATAAAAATGAGCTCACGCAATCGTCTAATTGCCTTTAAACACCGAAAACAGGCCATTGCTAATGACTTCTACTGATCGCTTCGAGCGCTCATGCTAGATGTTGGCAAACACGTTTATTAGACCTCCTTCAATCACAATTAAGTATTGACACAGAGTAAGAATAAAAGTCTTTTATGTAATATAACTAAACTTACTTGTGTGAAAGATCAAAGTAATTTGTGACATTTAAATTACATTAACACTCTCAATATCTATTGATGACTTGAAGACATTGTAGCTATTTAGTGGATGCATTAGCATGAATGAAACTCGTTACACAAAAAATAATCTATTGATCTAATTTGCACTTAAAGGCAATAAAACCTAATCACTAGAGTTAATATTTAATCTGAATTACTTTTCATGTAATCATTTAAAATGTAAATGTAGCATTTAACTGAATTTAATTTATTTGCCTATTTAGTTAATAACTTAAAAAAAGTTATTTTGGTCTTACTCGGATTTTTATATTGGTCATACGTACGTATGAAACTTGCTAATAGCTAAACTCACTTAGCAATAACTTAAACTTCCAACACCAGTATTTATTTGTTTATGCATCTCCAATGAGTTTTTTTCAACTCAATTTATGTGACAGCACTGTCTGACTGTGGCTCATGCTCATGGATTTTATGAACTTTTTTTGTCTACTTACTTTCCATATAGTCTTTTTTAGTACTTTTACCCACGTTTAATAAAGCAAAGAAATTTTTATACACAACGATAGACTCAGCATTTTTGTCTGACTCTATTTTTTTAAATGAGTGGGAAATAACATAACTGAATAAAAATTCAGGATAGAATTCAGGAAATGTTTCAATTAATTTATGAGAGTTATACTATACTGCTATATATATCTACACTATATCAATGACATTCTACCAGAGTTTTCGATAAACTGGTTCCGAATTACTTTTATGGAAAGGAGTATGATAGTCAAAGGGAGTTGAAAGTCTTGATGTAGAGTGCAATGTCGGTGTGACATTTTTATCGGCTTTTCATTCATAAATGGTAGCTGGGGATGGGAATCTAGTAATGGAATTGAAATAAAAGTCTCCAATATTTAGCTCCCATGAGTTATCCAATGCTATAACGAACAAAATTGAAGTAAAAAGAAATATCGAGAATTGAGACAATCTCAAGTGGATATCAGATACTTTAAAAGTATCACCTGCTGTCATTCCTCTTGTTCTGTCATTTCACTTCCAGTTTCAAAGTTGAGTTTCATGTCACAAGTCACTTCTTCATTCTCCTGTAATAATTCTTACTACTAACAGGACAACTTGTTTGGGGTTCAACTTCCGTTCCTTTCCTCTCCAAGTCGTGTATATTCATTCTCAGATAGACAATCTATCGGATGGACATAGTCGCAAGAGACATAAAGGCAAAGGTCTGCTTCATGTAGACATGTACTCTGCAGTCTTTCCATTTTTACATCAATACTCTCTATCCATCCATCCCGTCTGGCTAGCTTATGTTGTTCAACTTAATGCATTAACATTTGATACTCAATGTTTAGAATTGCATTAAATGTCACAAGAGAAGAAAAAAAACAGTTCGATTTGTTCTGATGCTCATACTGATATTGTATGCAAAACAATTCTGTTGGGATTTGTCTAACTACTAACTAAATGCCTGCTTAAGTAAGTAGTTTGTATAGTTGTGTATTCTGTATTTGGATCTAAACCTTAAAATGACTAATAATAATAAGCAGGCTCGTTTTATACTTGACGTTTATACAAAGAGTAATTCCATTATTTTTCTTTCCAACTCTGAATTAGATTGCGGTTCGTTGTGTTGGATGAACACACTGTGGAAGCTATAGGTAGTAGAAATAGCAGTTTAAGTGTCACTTAATCAAGTCTTGAAATAATGAGAGAAACTTAAGGTGAGGGAGTGTGGAAAGGGAAATCGTATTTTCTATCCTGACTGACATTTTCCGTGAGTCAGTCGGTGGTGGCTTGAAATAGTAGTAAAGATATTATTACTCGTCGTATCCTATTATAACCATAAAACTCCTTTCTCGGGAGACAGCATTGCATTAAAGGAAGTATTACCACCCTTTGTACATGAAGACTACTAGCAGATCTATAGTATGGGATGATTTGACAGTAAGCATAAATAAGCCTCCATCTTAATGCCTTTCTAGGCAATTTTACTTGACAAAGTTGACACTCTTTGACTAAATATGGTTATGGTTATGGCTTTTAGGATTCAGAGATGACTTCGTTTTCTTAAAGTTCTTTGTTTAGTTTGTTGAAAAGTATGATTCCTTTATGGGGATGTGAATAGTAATAAAAGTGCAGGAGTTGAGGATTATTGTGTCATAGATCATATAGGTTGGTACTAGTAGTGGAGTGACTTTTAAGGACTGTTATGAAGCTAAACTATGGCCAATTGAAAACAATTTAGGAAGGAGAGTTATAATAATGTGCAATGTTCTAAAAGAAATGTCTACATTTTAGGAACATATTTTGAATAAAATAATGTAGTCTTTAACTTTAGCTATTTTAGTTTGAGAGTGGGCAGATTTCTTTAAGGTTTAATAAATAAATTAAGAGGCTTTATAAAAGAGTTTTAATCATTCTTAGACCAATTTAAATTAAGTTATTTTCTACCTTTTTAGGAGCTTCCACAATGACTTATTTTAGAATACAGAGAAAAAAGCGTACATTAATCTTTTATAAAAAGAAATAGAAAAACTGGAACCATCATTTAGGTTTAAATCCCAATGAATGAAAATAGTTTGTAATGGTATCCCTGCTCCTGTCCAGAAGCACGTTGTTGATAAAATTAAATGCAATACAAACTAAGGAAGAATTATATTCTTAATGTTTTGTTTGCTTTATAAGCTTTTGAATTGTTTTTAAGGTAGAATGGTCCATAGAAGTAGTAGTAGAGTACAGACTGTGTTTCCTGTAACGGGAGTCGACGGATTTCAACATGCAAAGTACCCCGCTGATTCTTAATTACATGAACTTTACATTAAGTTAACCTGAACACTTGAACTCCGACCAGTAGTAGTAGTAGTAAGTAGTAGAGTATATAAGGAAAGTAGTGAATGGATTCAAAATTAAACAGAGGTTTTTCCATCTGCTCTCTTCTGATTAACTATTTCTCCATTCTGAAGTAAAATTAAATACTTTGGTCTAGCTGTTTCACTCGTACACTTAATCAGACTGGATTTTACATTGCATGCTTTACTTACTTTTGATATTGAAGTAAAATGACTTAATCATGAGTTTTGTTTTCCTTTTACTCTGTAGGAAAAAAAGAAGTATGAGCGATTATTATTATTATTATGATATCATCAAAAACGCTCCTATCATCAAACCGGAGTTCTTTTCTCTGATTACCTATTATTAGTAATTTTAGTTTCATTGGTATGTACGCATAATATGAGTTTAATACAATAATAATACACAATATTATTACTACACGGAAACTTTTGGGAGTTGGTGCATAGCAGGAGTCCTTCCGATTTAGCTAATGCAAGATGAAATGAAAATAAAAGCCGGCCTTTGAAATTAATGCTAGAGGTGAAATGAATTTCAACTTAAGACTGATGCATCCGGTGTCAATGTTAATGGCCACAGGTCGCTTTTGATCACTTAATCAGCAAAAGTAAAAGCTTTGCTTGGGAGAATTATTTAAGTGAGTATAACGCAACTACTTTACTTTCTATTCCATTCCATCCAACGCGTTGTATTGATTTTCATACTGCGGTTTTCTTTACTCTTTCACCGTATGTACAATTAGAATTTTAAGCATAGTTTTGTCCAAGTCTGCCCTACAGAATCTATGAGCATTTGGAAACGTTACTTATTTTTCTCATTTCAAAATGCATCTGAAGCGATTTAAAATTATCTTCAAAAATAAAAATAATAATGATGCAAAAATAAAAAGTTTCAACATGCCCCAGTTATTATCTGATTAAAACAAATACAATTTTATTATATCGAGTTAACCTGTAATACTAAAAAAAGGCTGTGGTATAAACATATAACTTTATGTCTTTCTATCTTATGGTATTTAAACAAATAATTACATAACGAGTGTAACATTTGAAGTTAGCATTGAATCTGATATTGGAAGGAGCGCCACTCCATTGTCGTAAAAAATGAACTGCAGACAGAAGGTGGATGGTCAGGTAACTTCTCGCTCCAGGGAACTTTATTAATTCCAGTTTCTTAAAACACTAAACCCTACTACAAATGATATAGCTCAAGAGTTGACTTATGTTGTATTTATTCAAGAGTCAGTCAGGTTCTCCATGCATTCTCCTGGTCTAGCTTAAAATAATAATAATAATCCCATCGTATTTCTATTAGCCTGAGTGTATTATTATTATGGTGGTTGATCATAATATTAGTGCCAGAGTGTATATGATGGGGTAGGTAGGTTGATTTCAAACTCAAAAGTAGGATTGAAACTTGAGATAATAATAATAATGCATAAGTATCTCGTATCACTAGTACACTGCCAACACCACCATCACAAATTCGAATATGTTTAATGGTATCAAGTTAATTCTCCCGTGTGTACAATCTCTCTCTCTGTCCTCAGGTGTAATCAACTGATGATGATGAGTATTACCCGTGGCGAGCTAAAGAGCTCTATATATGTACTTACCATTATTATTAAAATAATCCGATTCGGTATAGGAAACTTACAAACATGCCTTGATTATCATCTACCAACTGAACAAACAATGCTTTCTTCAATCAAGTTAATAATACCTATGTGTTATAATTATCTCCACATATAATATTATTGTATGTCTTTACTTACCTACTTATTAGTTTTAACGTTGAAGCATTTTTAAATAGAATCTTTGCTTGTTTCTTATTTTACTGGATTAAAATTCAAAAACATTAAAGAAAGTTTCTTATTAAATTTATTTGTGTAAACTTATTTAGAAAAAAGAGTATTTTACTATTTTACTCTGTTTGATTTGCATTGAAAATATATTATTACCAAACTAAAAAGTAGCAAAGGCTTATTCACAGTGAAAACTCCGTAATTTAATGTGAGTGAAATGGATTAGAAAGAATATAAAAATATAATTCTTATTCCATTGCTGAAAAAAAGTATCATCTCTTCCCATATGAAACTAAATGAATAAGAAAAATAATTTTTATTATATAATATTACAAATTTGTTCATTTTCTCTTCTTGTATTTCCACTCGTTCTCTAAAGTTTTCTCTATACATAGAATCAAAAGTATAGAAATGATCATAAAAAAATATTATTATTATTACATAAGAATAATACAGAACACAGTAGGTAAAACATGTAGTATTTTGTATCTGTATCTAGTCTTGTGGAAACTTAGTGTAGTAGTAAGTAGTTTAGTGTACGAGAAAAGACTCCCCTCGTCTATGTTTAATCAATTTGCTCAGAGCAAAAGAACCATTTATCTGAATTAGTGGACAACAGTAGGAGAGAGGAAGCCCGTCTATAACGAAATCTCCCTTTGCCTTAATCAAGTTATTTTCTATTTGCTAAATTTTTTTCTAACCCTCCAGTGCAAAATTTGTCTCAATTCCATCTTCCCCTTATACAAAGTAATATCTAACTTCCTATTTTTATCGTTACAAATTACAATGCTAAGTAGACTGTACCTACTACTACACGTAGGTTATTTTTGAATATATCTTAAGTTTGATATTAAATTCCCTTTTTACTTTTACTTTCAAATGGTTTTTATGTGTATATTCTATTTTACTTCTTATAAGTTGGAGTAGCAGATGCATAGTAAGATTATTGGTCCGGTTTAAGAGTGAAGATATTAATATTTTCATACACTTGAGAGAGAGAAAAAGAAATGTTCCTGAATGTTAAAGTTGGAAGAAGAGTTTTTATGGGATGAAGCCGTAGTAGTAACAATTTCATCAATTATTCATAATTTTGTATGAAAAATGGTCCTATCTTTTTTGACACTCATGTTTATTTTTGGATTATGTATAACACTCAACATTATTTTTTATGACTCGGGGTGCTGAGTGTCATGTGTGACTAGGTGGTTGGTTGCATTGCATAAGGATTAGAATTTCTTCAATGAGTTATCCGTCTTTGAAGTCTAATCGTTGAAATCCATTTTCGTTATTAACTTTTCTTTATCTTTGAGAGAAGTTATGTTTTTTGAGCTGTTCTTACTTACTCTGGGGAATTCAATTAAACTTTTCTATTACATACTGTACTTTTACAATTTTTCCCAATTTGAGAAAATGTATTATATATATAATATAATATAGTTTGAATGATATGCCGTAGTTTAGATTTAAACTTTAAATCGAATGCAATTAAATAGATAAGAAACTTTTTAGTTTGATTTTATTTCATTAATAACTTAAGCTTACGTCTTTTATTTCATTTTACGTTCATTTTTATCATCTTCTTTTTTCGATTGTAGCATCATCATCATAAGTATTACTATTATTATCGAAGTAAGATTAGCAAAACAGACAAACATATGCCTTAGGTAATATTATATAGTTTAATATTATATATTATTATTATCTATGAGATACACATGGAAGTTATCCATTTGGCTAAAAAAACTGATTTCTCAACTAAATTATTAATACGGATTACTTTTAGTTAATTTTATCTTTATGAAGTAAATTATTTATTTTTACTATGAGTATTTTTCGTACTAGGTGGGTGTAGCTTTCCCTATTCTACTTTGATTCTATTTTTTTATTTTTCACTTTTTCTTAAATCCTCGTACTAGTCTGCGTTTTAAATTACCTATACTACAATTCTAAAAGTCTAACAGCGGACAGAAAGTTTGATGAAAATTACTACAACTAGCTTCGGTTTCTTCCTTCAATACTTGTTATCGGCTTTCACTCCGAAATTTATTATTTTTAGCACTTCGTCTACAGTTTAAATGGAGTAGTAGTAGTAACTCTATGATTTCACTATTGATTTTCACTAACAATAAGTACTTGTGCTATTTTTAATGAGAATTCTATTGTTAGTTTCATTACTATTAACTACTACGTTTAAAAGCTGTAGTTTATTTTTTTTATTGCGTTGAAATTTTCAATAGAATTTTAAATCAAGAAAACAAGATTTGGTTTGAATTCTTTGGGAATCTTTGCGTTTTAATTTACTATCTAAAATTTCATTACACTTTTTTTTTTACTTCACACACACTTAAACATTAGAACCTTCTTAAATTGCTTAATTTCTATATTTTAAGTTGATTGACTATAAAAAGCTTTACAATAATAGAAAACAAGTCTCACGAATAATGAATATTAAATCGGGGGAAAGTGAGTAACATATTCTTTAAAGTTTTTCAAGAGACCTAGTATTAGTCAATAGCTCCCTTGTCAGCCTCCAAGTTTGCTTAGCAGCATTTTCCAGTGCACTAGGTGACTTTCCTTTGAATAGATCCAAATTTGGTAAAAAATAGTGAGGACATCTTCGACACTGGAGACATGAGATGAGCTGAAGTAGAATTCCATTAATACGATCACCTAAACATGTCTCATCCCACTCCACTTCTCGGGGATGTTTTTCACACTCGTACAATAGGAGCGTTTTCATGTGGTATGATGTCACCGGATTGCCTTAAAGTCACACATATAATGTATCAAAATCAACCCTTATCTCTTCATTAGTGTCCTTAGTAGTAGTCACTTTTTAAAAAACTCTAAATTTTCTCAGCTTGAGAGTTGAACTGACTATCGGTTTCTCACTATTTCTTCTTTGATCATTTTTGACAACTTTTTAAATTCACTTTTCTCACTGAGTTCTTGTAAACAAATTAAAAAAAATATGAGACACTCACCTGGTAAATCCAAGTGACGATCCCGAAGTGTTTTTAACAAACTGAGACATTTCTTCCGACATCCACCTTGTAAAAGGCGATTTTCAGCCTCTGCAAATGACAACACCCAAGCATCGCCTTCCATAGCTGATTGCTTTCCCTAATTGATTATTATAAATTAATTTGTATTTTAACCAAAGCGATTCTTTCAAAATATTTACTTATTTCACTAAGATTGTGAAACGCTTTATTTAAAATAAAAAAAATATTTCTCATTTATTTTCCCCATTAAATATACCTGCATAGACAAGCTTTCTTTAGACAAAAGATCAAAACCTTCTGTTTTAACTTCAGCAACTAAATTAGGATGAGGCCAAGGAATATGTGGTAGTGGCCAGTGACTC
>JAQGAA010000120.1:0-31128 GCA_034696425.1 Isotoma viridis
TTTATATATTCTATGGAAGAAGAAATCTCTCTTTGCACAAGGTACACTATGTGTACTAACTACAACTTCTCAACTTAGTAAAGTAGCATTGCATTGGCTTTTGGTTTTGGTTCCTTGTGTTTTCTATCATTGTAAAAGAGATTCGTGTATTTGTAAGAATATAATGCTTTGGTATATTGTATAGGAATAGGTAGGTAAGGTTGAGTGAATGCTGTTAAAGGCTGCGCAGGTATAGTGGATGAATGAGTGTTGAATCCTTAAGGGTTTTATTATCCCTTTACTTTCAGATTAGCTTCTTTTAGATTAAACGAGCGCTTCTTTAATTATAGTTATAGCTTGTTAAATAAAGAACCAAAGGTCAATTTCAAAGGGTTGTAGAGATTTCAAAAGGTAGGGAATTATTACATACTGGATGTACTTAGGTGGGTCCATTTATCCCTAAGGGTTGTAAGGACTTGCATATAAATGATGAAACACATAAGTAGTAACCCGCTTAGGCTTAAATATAATCTCAACTACTTAAGAAGCCCTTGGCTGATTTAGAAAATAACGAATCACTTAACATGGCACTTGGTCTATGAAATCCTGAAATGACAAACAAAAGTTCTGTAATTTAAAAGCCACCCACCTACACGAAATAAGTTTCTTATGTCTGAAAATTATGCAAAAAAAACTGGTAATGACAACTTTCTGTATAATCTAAACACTATTATTACACCCTAACCTAGTTTAAATGAATCTCGAAAAGTATTACACGTAACCTATCCTATCCATTGCAAAAGTCAAGGACAAACTGAAAACTCTTTCATGTCTGTCCCCTCCTCTAGCTTTTAATTCTAGCTGAGAAATTACAAAAGAGTAAGTTATGTCATGATAAGGGCCTGTCAACCGCATGAAAGTCTACTTAAGAGAAGAAAGAAAAGTAAAGAATACCTAATTTTGTATAAAATGAACAAGTACTTTGTGGTGCATCTGGTGCAAGAATGGTGGGTTTTTTTATTTTTTTCACTCCAAAAGAAATATAAAATTAGCCGTTTAGTAGTACACTGATACTACTGCACTGGCAAGCTGAACTGGATAACTAGGGCGAAGGGCGATGTGTAGTTTTGAATGAAACCCGATTGGAATTTTTATATTACTACATAGTCCTGTCTTTCATACAACTCTGTGTTTTAAATAAGAGTTTGCATGAAAAGAAAGAAACTTTTTTTTGTTAACATGGAATCCCTTAGTTTTGAAGGATGTTGTAAAATCTCTCGTAATAAAAATGCATTTCCTTTCTCCCCGTCAAGTTGAATTAACTTTAATACGAACTGTAGGTTAGATGCATCAAAGTATGAAAAGTATAATAGGATGGACTGCAGTCTTCAAATTTACTTGAACATCCAACTATAAAGTCTTTCCTTTGCTTATAGTAATGAAATTGCTTTTGCAGTAGGACAACCAGAACCGAAACAGTTTTGCTTTGAGGCGTTCCAATACAAAGGTACAATAATAATATTGAGTTTGTGTTGCATATATATGAACTTCCGTAGTTGTAACAGTTATTTTTTCTTTTAGAGGAACGGATGGATATCACAAGGTTGAAAGTTAGTGGAGCCAGCTTGTTAAATGTATATGGATAGCTGAAGTTGGTTAGTTTAATGTTATGATATAGTATCTATATCTACACTGTGTATCTAATAGAAAGAAGAAAATAACCCTCGAAGTTTTCCTCTTACGAAGAAGATAACGTTAGATTAGTATAACTGGAGGCAGTAGCAAAAGAAAATGTAGAGGGATGGAATTTTGTTCACTAGTGTCTTATGAAAGTCGTTGGTAGTAGTAGTAGTTGCCCTGGGTTCGGTTGGTTGGACTTTTCCAGAAAGTGAAAGTGCACTGGAAGAGACAGAAACTGTCTCTTCGTTTTAGCATCTATATCAGTTCAGATAGGAGTTGAAGTTGGTGGAGTAAAAAAACGAAATGTTTGAAGGCATTTTCAGGCTTGGTTTATAAATTGTTCATGCTGAAATTGTAGACTTCAAAATTTTGAATTTATTTAGGTGTATGACTATAGATTTTTCAAAAATATGTCGCAATTTAAATAAAAGTATTAAAATCATGCTAACCTTAAAGTGCATTATCAGGGTGGCCGTGATTTAGTAAAGAAACTGGGTTTAAAACCTTAAATTCGAGTATTTTCATTCCCTTAATTGTGAATACTTTAAATTAGCCTGAAGACAATCCAAGTAACAGATTTGCCCCAATATTTATAAACGGACTAGTAAAATAAGAAAAGTAATGGATAGTCCAAAAAGATACAACAAATGGAGCCACTAAAGTATAGAGAAATCTCTAGCTACATGAAGAATAATCCAACCAAATCGAAAATAGTATAAGAGAGAGGTAATAATAGACTCACAGTGTGAATCTTTTACATTGGACACTTGTCTAACTTTCTCCCCGTAAAGATTTCTCTCCTGAACCAAACGAAATGAAATGAAACCATCTAACTTTATAAAAACATGGAAGATTTCATGAATTGGGTTTGGTTACACACATTTCTTCATGTACGATTACTTACTCTCAAGTAAGTTAGAAATTTGGTTTGATATGGCGAGTTTGTTCGACTCTTGGAGAGTTAAGTAGGTTGAGTTTGTTAAAATGAAGACGAGAGTAAAATAGTACTAGAAGGGAATGTGAGTGAGTGAACATGATAAATCTTAAATTCTAGGTCTTAATGTATCTCTCCCATCTCAAATGTCTTATTTCTAGTTCTACACCCGTTTTCCTCGGTTTAAAATCTCACACTTTAATGCACTCACTCTCTTAGCTCTCTTTATCATCTACTTTTACTTTTCAAGAAGGAATAAGAATATCTTGCAATTTCTTTATTTAAGCTCAACCCCGATTTTCTCTCATTTGTTCTATAAATTACGGGATAAAAATATACGGGATATTTTTCCTCATTTAAGTAAAGCTTTAATATGGAAATGAAAGGTGATATGGAATATATTTATAAAGCTCTTCATCTTATTACAGCTGATAAGATTATTACATGTCATGGGCTTATTATCTCGACTTAATGTTCTAGAGGGCACAATGTCACATATCTTGAAACTTTTTCCGGGACGCTGAAATAACGGGTAAAATGTGTATTATTTTTACAGCTCGTGACTCGTGAGTCCTTTTTGGAATATGTAGCACGTAATTTGTAAACAATGTCAAACTTCTCCAGATGTAGTTTTCAGTTCATCAAACGATTAGTATTCTTTTTCATTATGTATATACTTTTAACCAAGTCTTTTGCAAGATTTGCAACCGTTTCTTATTTCTCGTACTTTATCAAGGTATCCTCTTTCTTTAGTAATTCCTGGTTCCTTGAATAGTAAGACAAAGTCTAATCAAATCCACAATTGCAATGGCAACTTTTTTACCTTGAAATGTTTATTCTGAATACACAACCCAAGAAGAAGATGAAAGGTTGTACATTTTAAGAAAATGCATTAAGTTGGTAAATGTCGAGGGATATAGAGTTCTATATATTAGTTTGCTCTCTTTTGATGCAATTTATTTTCAGCGTTTTAAGACACTTAAGTGCAACGAAGGAAAGCATGGAATATTTGAACAAGTAAAAGTATATTAGTGACAGTGGAAAGTAAATTGTATTCACCTGTTACATTTCTTGTATTTCTTGCATTTTCTGAGATTTATTATTTATTTTTGTTATGGAAGTTGTTCTGTACAAAATTAAAGCTATTAAACGTCTGCTTACGAGGTTAATTAAAAGTTCTGAAGGAGTTATGAGAATTGCACAAAATTTTGACAAGTACAAATTCGTTAGTACAATGTCCTATTTCTCGGTTGGTAAAATAATATTTTGCTTTTAAGTCGGTTGCCAATCAAATTTGTAGGACTTTCATGGTACAGCTATACTTATATTTAAACCGTTTTTAAAAGAAACTAATCCACTTTCATTAAACCGTTGTTTGGACTACTTAGAAAATCACGTAGTGACGCAGTCTTTGTCCTATTTTAAGTTGTTTTTTTGGATTATAGGCAACAGGCAACATACTACATAGTTGACAATATTATAATTGAACCAAAGTATGCCTTTTAAAATCCTCACTGTAACAATAAAAAAATAATCGAATATTCCACTTGGTCTGGTAGCATAATTTGAATTTGAATTTAGCTTAAATGCTTTTTCCTACTTACTAAAAAAGGAAAGGAAAATTAAATGAAATCATTCCCTCATTCTCCACTTTCCGGACAGGAATTAGAAATATAATCTCATTTTACTTGAAGTTGAACAACATATTATACCTAAAAATTCATGTAGCTTTGCTTTACCAGCAGTGAAATCTTATAATAAGAAGTTTAAGTATAATGAGTTTGAGTATTATAATAATGGTGGTATATAAAAGTCTGCTCTCACTTCCAAAAAAGATTCAACTTGAGCTCTCTCAGGGCAGGAATCATTCCTTGCCAAATAATATACATGTATAAACATAGTGAAAGTATAATACGGTTCAATTTCCGGAGGAACAGGACACATTTCCCTGTCTTACAAAGGATAGGAAAGTAAGCATGTTATGAAATAGAGAAAAATCAGTGTGGGCTACTTGTAAGTCATATAATGCACAAAGCATTTATATTATGGCATCTTATACTCTGCATATATATTATTACCAGAATACATGCACTAAATATTAGTCTGTAAATCATATTAGTAAATCGCGACAGGCGTTTGCATATTAAAATGATGAGAAATTCAGCATTTAACAAGCAGGAAACCCCATCCCGACATTCCTACACCTTTTACTTTACCATGCTAACCATCCACCACCACAACTTTCTCCATCAGGAACACATTAGAACTCAAGTAAGAAATAAGCCTTGTTATATGAAACTAGTGTAAATTTTGTGCAAGATATTTGCTCATATTTCCGTTCAGACATGTAACAGACAAAATAAGTTCGTCCGTCGCATCGTCATCCCTAATGGGTCAGTGAGACTGCATTTTTATACATTTTTTTTGAAAACCGAGTGCATGATTTATAGACTGGAGTTTATGAATGTCTCCATAATACACATTGAATTACGCCTACTACTAAACTATAGCTCTCCTAAAAAGTCTTTTTGGTTGGTAATGCCCCAGAACGGTTTTAAAATCCCCAAATACTACACACAAAACACACATACATTACATAATATGGAAATAGATGAATGTAATAATAATGCAATGGAATGAGAGTATAAGAAGAAAGTTGAAATGAGGAAACTGAATGTTGTTGACGTACATAAATTGAATCTGGGTGAATATTACATTTCATCTTCTCATTTTCCACTAGAAATGTACTAAGTCCCTTCCAGCAGCACCACCACGAACCCTTACCAGATATACCACACTGACTACAAACCATAAACCATATTCAACCCAAAGTTGAATTTGAAATAGACATGTATTTACACCAAGAAAGTCTCCATATTATAGTCAACCCTCCAATCCTACTTTGTTGCTGTAGCAAATCCAACCAACTACCAACATCTTGAGAATTTGAAGTACTTACGAATATAATATGACTACTCGAAAAGTATCTATTTACATATAGTACGAAAGTCTTCTGCATGTGCTCGTACTACTTCTGCTTATACTATTACTATCTGTGTCTTGCAGGCATGACTAAATTATATTTCATTTCATGTCAGCATTACAATTCGACGAACCAAAAACCCGCATCTGACAATCTTATGTGGTAACTACTTACTACTACTACTACTACGGCGAGTTATCCGTAATAATGCATAAGCTTATGAATTTCTCTGTAGTGTATTCATATTATCCTTGGAAATATGATGATGATGACGATGATGATGAGGATGGCATTGCCTCAGTGATCTACACATCCCTCCCGAACAGACACCAAAAATTTCCTACCTATAACATTATATGCATATTTATCATACACCTATTTCTAAGATATATCAATGAAAGCAGAAGGCCTACTAAAATGACAATAACCTACTTCTTTTGGCCGGATGTAATAATATACATTGAATGACTACGACAATGACATGACCGCACATATCCACTGTGAAGCCAACCGTGCAGTTTTGGGTCGTAGTCATTGTGGTAGTTGAGGTTCATATTTGCATTACCTAACGTACATCTTTTTCTAACTAAATCAGACACCCCTGACATACAGACACAGAGAGACACACATTATAATATTCGATGACTACTAACAAGTAATCCAAGCAAGAAGGAGCCAACCGGAGTGAAAGTTGTTGAAAATATGCAAAACTCATCAAATTCTGCACGAGCGACTACCTACCTACATGTAATATATGGGAGAGTTTCTAGCCAATTTCCTTCGTGAAAAAATGACCTCATCGAACCAACTAGTATTCTCTCTTATGTTTTTCATTCTAACCCAACGAAGCAAATTCAAACCTTGCAAAAATCTCTTAGCTCGTCGTCGGTCTGCTTTCTTTTCTGGAAACGTATTGTTTTACCAGATAGAAGAAAAGTACTGTTAATAAAAGCTATACAAACCTAACTGACTACATAATATAACGACCCCTCAGATGTCTAGCTGTTACCTCTTATGTTAAGCTTTGCCAGAATGGGAATCGATTGAATTTCGCACGAATTGTTTTATTTGGATGGAGTTACCTCCTTATACGTAAGAAGGAGATAAATTACAATTGGATCTTACTTGGTTCCTTGGTTGTGGTCCTATGTGTGTTTCTTTTGGGTTGGTTGTGTTGGTTAGACTTTTTGGAGGTGATGCATTCTTGTAAAAATGCTTTCTTGTTCATATGTATATTTACGACCTTTGTTCGTGTAAAGTACCTTAAGTAATGTAACATGACATCCCATTCAACCCAAATACTCTCTTTTCCGTACACACACTACTCGGTAGTACGACAAGCAAACTCAATGCGACTCTTTTCGAAGACAGACATTCATGAGTTCACGATTGTTTTGCTAGTCTTGCCAATCTTGCAGAAAGTATTTGGATTGTACATTGATATATTCCATTCAAAATAAAAAAAAGAGAAGGATTTGCGTGAAAAAGTCTACCGCTTTCACTTTTTCATGTATAAAAGTGAAAGCGCATCTTCTTTTGGGTATAAATGTAAGTGTGAAAAGAAATGAGGAAAAAACTGCGACACAATCTGATCCAATTTCATCCATCCTGTTGTCATTTACACATGGGAGTACAAAGTAAAACCTGCTACCGGATGTATGTGCCAGTTAGAGCAAGAGAAAGAGAGGAATGAGAGAATGTGCGTAAATTGATCTGGGGATTATTGTAGTTGGGATTATTAGAAATGATTTCCCTCTTTTATATAGAATACTTTATAGGTATCATATTACTAGAGAGTATTAACTAACCTCTGCTTTTGTGTGTAGACACAACAGGTGCTAGGTGGGATTAGCAGAGAAGTGAAACAGAAATTGATGTGAAATGAAATCTGAAGAGTTTGGGTGTGAGAAACACTAAGATTGTGTGTGTGTATTTGCCAATTGCCATGTTTGTCAGAGAGATTCTTTGTCAAAGTAATTTTTCAAATAATTTTTCTACACGCACTCTGCATCCGTTTGAATTAGGAGTAAAAAATAGAAAAAGAATTTCTAAAGAAAGTCTATTTTTCAATTTCGTTTCCAACTGGGGTGTTCATACTCTGAAAATTTTATTTTCAAAAGAAATAAATCTAATTTGGCTTGTTCGGTTCATGGACATCAAACATGATGAATTTATACTTGTGTGGCTGTATAGTATGAGGTTTAATACTGGATTTGACAAAGCATGGCTGAGTTTGTTACATTAAACTGGAATTTTTTGCTACACTTTTATATAGTATTTGCTATTTTGATGTGCAAGTTACAGTCAGTGTTGCAAATTATAAATCTGGATATTTTAAACGTTTCAAAATGATTTTGCTTTGAATCACAAACGTTTATAAATTTCTGGATTAACAGTTTTGCCTACCATTGAGATTTCGATTTGAATTAAAACTTTTAAAAATGTCATGTTATCACCGACTTAGTTGTTCAAGAATTCTACCTTATTTGTAGACAATTAGGAAAACAATTCCACCATAAAATAGCATTAATAATGCTAATTTTGTAATTTAAACGATTCAATTCTACCTAGGACATATCAAACAGAAGCTAATTTACAATTTACAATACTTCCGTATACATAAGAAGTATCTAAACTATAAAACCATGTCATATCCAGCATTCATTCTTACACTCTTAATATAATGTATTACCCTTTCTTATCTTCAAGGCAGAAAGACAAGAAAGAGTGGTAAAGTTCTGTTCATACCATTTTCCATGGATAGAAAAGAAGTAAAGAGAAGGAATTCGAGCGAGTCTGACAAAGAATATATCATTTTTATGCACATCTGATTATACCATTAGAATAAAGATTTTTTGTGCCAAATGTCTCTCTCATATGTATAATATCATTACATTTCATACAAAATGTTATAGAAGTTTTACAAAGTATTTTTACAACATATATAGCACTAGAAACCCATCATACCAATATACATTCTTTAGGTATATAAGCAAGCTTTCTCTCAGTCAGAGTCCAAAGCACAAAGGGTAAAAGTTTAGTAAGAACTTCTTGGGGAAAGTGTAATAACCGACCATAACCAGAGCATTGGGTACTTTATCTAATACAACTATTTTAATACGGGGTGAAACGTAGATTTTCTTTTTTAATTTTAGCAGTAACCATTTTGTCTAACAAATTCAAGATTGTTTTAGCTGAAAAAAATAAAAGATGTTTAGTTCCAAAAATTACATTTTATAATTTTGTAAAGATTTTTTTAATTCGGGTCGAACCAAAAGGAACAAATGTATATTCTACTTCAAATCTGTACAAAAAATATCCATTTCTTAGTTAAAACCACCCTGAACATCCTAAAATGGATAAAAAGCCATTCAAATCCATTCAGTGTATGCGATATAGAAAGTTAGAATGTTAAGATAACATCTTAGACTACTGCCTACATTAAAAGGATTCCTGTATGCTGAATCTATTTGCAGACATTTATATGATTATTAGTTGACAATGGCCCAGTTATTGTTGCTACTCAGTCACCAGTAAGTGAATATAGGAGTGATTCACATTCCTTTAGTATATAATCCACTATACGCTATATTTAATATTATTTGTTTAGCTATTTATTTTTTGCATTAAATTCTAAAGTGTTTTTGCTCTATTACTCACTTCACTCGAAATAATAATATTATTATGGGCTGCTGGACAAACTGCGGTTGTCTTCTTTTGTTTTAATCTTCCAGTAGAGACTTTCCTTCAGTCTGTTGTAATCTTTCTTGGGAAAGAGTAGTGCTATTTGAATATCAATAAAATGGCACACACTCGACTCAAAACTCAAACCTCTCAGAAAAAAGTTCTTGTCAGGCTTTTCGACTTTACATACGAAAGCCTATTCGACTTTTTCATTCAATTTCAGTGCAAATCAGGAATGCGTGCAAATAACTTACAAGAAGTGCAATGATGTAAAACCTACAGGGAAAGTAAAGAAAGTCTCTTCAGTTGCGGCATTTTTTGCTATTCGAACTGGGTGAAAAAATACTCTAGCATGTATATTTGGCTTTTGCAACTTGTAACTTTAAGCTCAGTCTGTCCTACTTTTTTACATCCATATGTCTATGTCAGCTTGTGCTGGAAGCTGGAATGCAATTGTAATATGTATAAGAATATTTAAATTTTTTACTGGTAGGTATATGTTGTATTATTAGTTTTAATATTTTTAGTTAGACTAATTTGACGTGCTAAAATGACTTTTTACTAGCTGAGTAGAAATAATTAAAATGCAAAAATTAGTCTGGCTTTAGGAAATTACTTCTACACTTCTTGAAATTGCTTTGTTTGAAATGTTGGCATTAAAAATGAATCTGTGTTGGTTCTAATGGGACATGTTTCACTAAATTATGTAGGCTTCAAATGAAATTTCAGTAAATTTATCAAAAAATTATTGTAACTAGTGAAAGTCTTGAATATGGCATAATTGGAATATAAATTTTATTGTTTGTAATTAAAAATACTTTTTTGATCCGTTTGAACCGATTTAACAAAACTAGTGTAAAAATCGAATTGAGACTCTCCCCCAGCGTAATCTATGTTCTTTGCTAATTTTCTAATGTTAAACGTCCCTATCTCCAAATACTAAATTGGCCTTAAAATTCACTTCGATATTGTCTCACTGTGTTTCAATGTTCATTCGATGCTTAGATTTGAAAAAAAGCACGTACACGATACACGATAAATAACTTTATTAATCACAGTGCTTTGATCAAATTCTTTTTTCGCATCAAATTTTAACCTATCAACAACCTATACCTATTATACCTATCACAAATTATATATTCAAGTTGGCAGAATTATTTATTAGGTTGAAATTTAAACATTAAACTTCTGAACTGAAAAATTGTACCATAAAAAAGAGAAAAGAGAAAGAAAGTTTATGAAAGAGGTTGAATAAAATAATAATAATTACGTGCTTCTTTTGCTTCTATAGACTTTTCAAGCAACTTGTAAATTATACATATTTTTAAACATTTACATGTCTTTTGATCTTTTAAAGTTATAAAAATTCCAGTTGTAATTTCACAATGAGTGTTTTGAAAAATATAACAATTCAGGTTTATCTATCATAGAATGCCTTCCAAACCCAGCAAAACTTTAACTCAAAAATACCCCTAGAAAATACAAATGCTGGCATTATTTCATTAATTTTTTATCGTATTGCGGATATTAAGTCCAAGACACATGTCAATCTTTAATCGAACTCATGAGTTTGACTTTTTAGTTAGAATATTCTGTACCTTTGGAGTTTGATTGCATGAACAATATAACTTTCCAAAAAATCTCCTGATGGCTACCTAATTATATTTACTGGGCTTATTGCATTCAACTCTTCAATTCTGTTTGTTGAGCAATACAAACTTTATCAAATAGTTGTGTGAATAATTTATAAATTTTTTAGTCATTGGAACTTGTCTTTGACAGGCTACTATCTTACTAGGCTTGTTCTATGTTCTTACTACACGAGCCTTTTAGTCGTAAATATTCGTATAACGCACACAACTTTTGACCACGATCAAGGATGCAAAGCTCTTAAGGCTCATTTGGATTTTGCGATCCATGTTTATTTCAGTTTTAGAGCTTGGATACATTTGTTGCCAAATAAAATGGCTCACCGATTATTCTCAATTACATATGTTAAACACTTCAATATTAATTTTGAATTTAAATCTCATTGAAATCTTCCATCATGGCAAGTGATGGAATGTGGTATGCTATTGATTCATATTTAAGAATTTTCAAACGATTTTCAGTTCTACCATATAGCCTGGATTTAAAAAATAAAGAATTTTCTTACGTTAAACGTGATAGTTATCGTAGATTTTATGGATATTTCACATGTTTGTTTTGGATTTTTACTGTTATTGTTTGTTTATTAAGACTATTGTTGAGGCTCTATTCGAAATCAGAACCAAGCCCTAAAGAAATAAAGGGTTTAATACTTGTAGTAATTCACATTTGTCTTGGATTTTGTAGCATTGCTGTAAGTTTAAAGATTGCATTTACTCCAGTGCCACTTTGCCGTATTTTAAATGTTATGAAAACTCTTCATGCAGACATAGAAGGTAAGTATAAACTAAACTAGTCTATCTTATATTTTCCTAGAAACTACTGTGCGTAACGTCAACGTGATTTCTATTTTAAATAAATAAATGATTCTAATTTGTCTTTAAGATTTTAAAAGGCAGCAAGGCATCTCAAAAAAGGATCAGTCATTTGAAACCTCTAGAGAAGCAAAATTGCTAGGGATTCTAATGAACGCACTTCTTTACTGTATTGTCTCCTGTCTCATTGTCAATGGTGTGTTTTCTCCCCTGCGCCAAGTAGACCTTCTTGGCCCTTCCATATTATACTTGCTACCGGGTTTAAAGGAATTTAAAATCTTGTCCTTTTTCATCCGTTTCATCTGCTTCTGTCTAGCCATTATCGAGTGTGCCAAAGCAATCCTATTTATTTTCATGGTAGGTCTTATGGTAGTCTACACAGCAAACACATTCACTATTCAGTTACAAAATTTGCAATTAAAAAGTAATTGGAAAGCATTGCTTAACGTAAAGAAGAAATCATCTCAGACATTTATGAAAAATGTACAAAACTACAGAAAAGTGCGGCTTTGGATGAACTATATAAATGAACACGTTTGTTTCCACGTGGTACCCCCTTTAATACTGGCTGGGTGTGGTACAATGGTAATAAGCAATTATGCTGCAATTAAATTATATGATATTATTCATATGCCTTTGTACCTACTTTTGCCTTTGATATCTTGCGCGGTGCTTATCATTGTACTAACGCTTATTCCTGAAGCGGCAAAAGTACATGACTTATCTTCAGGGTATTTAAAAGTATTGAGAAATTTACCGTCAGGAAAGTATGAAAGTTTGGTTTTCAGGAGTATGAAACCTATTGGAGTTGTTGTAGGCCCATTTGCGGTGATGAGAAAACCTATAAAAATAATTGTGCTGAGACTTACAGTGGATTTCACTATACATATGTTGCTTTTACTTTAGTTTGACTTTATTTGTTGCATTTTATTTTTAAACGCTCAAAATTATGTTTATATAAGTAAGTCTTAAAATTTAAGCTGATAGTAAAGAAAGCTTAATCAGACAGAATAAAAAAATAAATTTAAAAATTAAAGAAAATAATTTTAATTATTCATGTTTGTTATTCATAATTAATGCTGCAATGTATTTGAATTGTATCGTCATATATAATGATATATACCAATAAAAATATAACCACTTGAAATAACATATTTTATATGTGATTTTTATTTTTCCAAAATTCAAATCCTACTTGAAAGTTATACACCATGCGAAGTTGTAAAAAGCAAAAAGACTCAAGCTATTTTAAATTCAACCCTCATGACTTTCCCCTTTCCTTTCTCCTGTTTATTTATGCAAGTTAACTTTAACTATCTCATAAAATGGAATACGAAGGAGTCTATAATATCTTGTTTGTAATATGCCGGCCGTACTATTTTTGTATACAGTTTGTACTCTCATGCCACTACTGTTATGGTGGAGGGTTCTTAAGCCATTTTTGTAAAACAGTATTAGATCTTGTATTGTTATTTGCGTTGTACTTGAACAAAATAAGAGAGAAGTTGAAGACTCGTAAAAACTCTAATATTATGAAGATCTCTTTTTTCTAGTACTTCTTCTGTTTCTAGTTTTTCTAGTGTTCTAGATGGTTGGTTTAGTATCCTTTAGGCAAGACAGGCTAGGGTTCATCTTCAATCTTCATGCCTCAGTTTTTATAGTTGGGGTTCATGGTCGGTGTGGTGCGTGTATATATGTAATAATAATATTACATAGAGTGTAGTTATATCTACTATGGTAGTAGTGCTACTATTGCTGGGTCATGTCATAATAAAAGTAGGTCGTAATAACCGTGGTATGGTGGTTGTAGTGTGTGGGTCTGCACTGAATGGTTGGATGAGTAGTCTAAAACTGTTTTTTTCTAGCTCAATTTCAGCAATATTGGAGTCTTATTTTGGAAGGGAGATAGATAGAGAGATGGAATGGAGTGGAACGTCGTTCTTGTTAGAAAACTAACTTTGGTGGAGATAGAAGAATTCCTATTGAATATTGTAAGTATAAGGTGGTTTATAAGTTTTTTGGAATTGTCTTATAGTATGCGATTTTCGATTTCTTTCTAATTTTATCGAAACTGCTTTTGTATTTTCATTTCAAACAGAAAATTGCACCGTAAATTGGTGTATATAGTGTGAGAGGAGAAAGTTAGGATCGCAAAAATGTGGCCAAGAGAGTATTACTAATATACATCATTGGAAAATAGTTTTGAATATTAAAATTGTAATCATATTTTGGAAATTTGTAGCTTCATACTGTAAGAGAAAAGTAAAGTGACCTTTGTACTCATTTTCATAAAATGAATAATTTAAAAGTCAAAACCAGTATGGTAAATCCTAAGTATTATCGTCATTTTATCTGCAATACTGCCACTGGGTACTTTTGTCTTTGTTTTATAACTAAATCCATGCACGAATGAGTTCTTTTAGTAGCCTTGAGTTTTTTTGTTTGAGTTTAATATTTGTACATGAACATTAATTGAATTGGGTATTATGTATTTTGACAAAATTCTTGAATTTGAACTTGGACTTGATACGCACTCGGATAACGCAATAAAACACAATGTAAAAATAAGCAACTACGATTTTATGTTTAGAATTGTCTAACTATTTCCTCATTCTTTCTTTCGCATCACCCCTCCAAGGCATGGGTCATATTGTGTATCAAAATCATAATACTTTGTAATAAACCCATACTACTTTTCCTACTTCATTTTTACTAAAGCATATGCGTTTTAATACAATTTTTATTTCAATATCAGGCAATAAAGGCAGTCAGTGTCTAATATACACACACAGAAAATGCTCAACCTAACCCTAGTTTTATTACCCTACGGCCAATTCTTAGCTGAAAGTTAACAACTAAACTCGTCTTTTACTTTTTTTCTTCTAAATATTACAATGAGCTCGAGAACCCGAACCTTGCTACGCATTTGAAATTGAGCCATGAGAAGTTAACGAATAATCTTGTAAGTATAACCATAAGGACACACAAGGACTCTGAAGATTACATCTCAACCTATAAACTTCGCAGTTGGCAACTACCGTTTCAACTTTCTCCAACTGGATATTATATTCAACGCACGTGTCTTTCTAAGATGTAAGATGGATTCATTACTATCTCCCATATTAAAAGCTCTTTGGAATTTGCATAAATTAAATAAAATGGAATACGAAATCCAACTACCCTGATCTGTCTTTTAATATTTCCGTATTTAAATCTTAAAAGTAACTTTTCCTTTCTTTAATAATTAGAATATGGATGCATCGGATACACGAGTTTAAGACAAGTATATAACAGCTAAAAGCATCTCAGTCTTAAATTTAAGAGTGTTGTAAAGTGGTTGATTAAACAACAAATAATGATTATGATAAAAACACTGAGTACAATGCAAGTATAATGGCTTTAGAAGGTTCAAATCGTCTAATTGTTAGATGGTGAGTGTTTTGTACTAGTAGTGGTATTATTGTTTGCTCAACACAATAGGCCTTTGAGCTTGGACTGGCAATAATATTATGAAACAGTCAAGTGAAAAGCAAAGCCATCCCACAGAGCCACTTACACAGATGAGCTTTGTTAGAGTATAAAGTTCCCTTATTTCTTTACCTTGCGTTGAGAAAGGTCTATTGTTTTCTTGAGACAGAGAGAGTGTGAAATGACAAGTCTTTCTGAGTGAGATGTATCTAACCTGAATCTGAATAGTTAAATGGGACTTGTCTATTGTATATAGATGAAAGCACATTTGGCAGGCATCTTCCTATAGCGTTATCTATCTTTAAAAGCATCCTGCACTTTGCACTCAACAACACAGTCAGGCAAATAATACCATAAACGTGTTAAGAAAGTGGTTTTTCTAAGAAATACTGGATGTTTGACATAGCCACAAATAGCAGGGTTTATATAATGCCTGTCTGCTTGGTAATTGTCTTAAGTCTAAGAGATGTCAATCTTGTTAGACGGAACCAACTGAACCATACTTACCAGTTGTTTTGTTTAGGATTTCTTAAGAATTACTGACTTTCTACGTATGGATATAAATGACAGTAATAACTTTTAGGTTGATTTTCCTAAGATGTTATATAGGTAATATAGAACATATTGACATGTGAAATGGAATGAAGTAGGTGTGGAAATTAACGTGCAATAAGTGTGACTGTTGATTCCAAATACGATGAGAGAATGAAATTGGACCGGTGTCAATTAAAGTCATAGCGCAATGATAGTTGATAATACGTGTGTACACTTCGATTTAATCAATTAGCTTATAATTGTAAATGGCATGACAGAAGAAAGTGCATTCAAGCTTTTAGGGGAGGGGAAATAAGATGAAACAAGTTTAACTCCCGTAAAGGAAAAAAAATACTTGAAGAGTTCTGAAAGAAGCTGTAATTAGTTTTCTCAAAACTAGAACTTTTAGTGCAGCTTTCTCCTTCGGTCTAAATCTTATTATCCTAAATTTCAAAATAAATCCCTGGGTAAGTTATTTCTACAAAAGTTTGTAGTGTAAAGCTTTTTGAAATTAAAAATATATACGACAGAAGAAGCAGTAGCTTATAAAACACTGGTTGACTTCATGACTCATTTAAATTCTTGTACTTTTTGCTGAACTTTACTTGTCGCTCTTCTTTCCGAAATTTAATTCAATCATATACTCCTCAGGGACCGATTTGGTATATAGGGCATACAATTCAAAAATACTTCAGCCTACTTTACCTTATTCGCTCATGGTTCATTGATCTAAATGCTTTATATG
The DNA here is from genome assembly GCA_034696425.1 of Isotoma viridis. Classification (NCBI taxonomy): domain Eukaryota; kingdom Metazoa; phylum Arthropoda; class Collembola; order Entomobryomorpha; family Isotomidae; genus Isotoma; species Isotoma viridis. The sequence continues at coordinate 16,470 of JAQGAA010000120.1, forward strand.
TATATACAAAATATTCATCGGAAATAATATTATTATAAAGCTGAAGTTGTAAGAACAAAGCGTTATGTTGCTTACAAGATCGGGTCAAAGAACCAGGAAGAACAATTTCAAATACACACACACATGACCCAACATATCTCTATGTATACTTTCATGCAGATACATTCATATTCTTATCATTCAGCATTTTTACACCGAACGTGACAATCCCCGCATTAAATTACAGTGGTAGTGGTAGATTACTATGCAAGAAAAATATCATGCACAAGCCATATGACAAAAAATTTGGTTTCCTTAGAATAAAACGCACATTGTGCAGGCAGAATAATAAAATGATCCTTCACAAGAGACTTATAATAATAATAAAAGAACGAAGGAAGAAGGCAGGATTCTGTATTTTTTCTTCTTGTGCTCAAGAAGGAAATAAATATCTGCTCAAGATGCATCTTCACTCTCTGGAGTTGAATGTTTCCAGATGAAATCCTCTGTCTCCCCTGGTGTCCTTAGCTATTTGACTTTCTGACTGGGTGTAGGTGCTAGCACTAGAGTTCTAGTAGACCCAGTAGTAGTGGTAGTGGTGGTGGCTATCTTTCTGTCAAGGGAAAGTGACTGAGAGCTTGGGCAAGTAAAAGGGAATCAAGAATTTCTGACTTCTTAGAAGAACCGTCAGAAGTAAAAGTCGTAAGGGAAAGCAAACCGTTTACCATTTTCATTACATTTTCTTCATCTCTTCAACTTCCCTTAGAAATATATATTATATTCTCTCCCCCCGTCAGTAGTATTCATAGAAGAGAGAGATACGAGTACACAACAGAAAGTCATCTTTGAATACTAGGTGGAATGGAACTAGAGAAATAATATCTTCTTAGCTAAGCCAATGCCAAACCTTAACCGGAGACTCTTACAGGGTGGGCTTCCTCTCAAAAGAAATTTACGAGGTGATAATACGTAAGCCCACACTACTTCCACCACCACCTTCATCCCATAGTATATTATGTCTCACAGATTGGCTTTTCTCCCTCTCCATCTTCTCATTATCTATATAATTCTTGGAATACTCCCTGTGAGACATTCACACATAATATCGTGAAGGTATAAGACTGTAAGATAAACAGTTGGGGGTCGTGTACTTACAGAATCAGAAGATACTTTCATTTCAGTACCGTTTACAAGTTTTGTTACATGAGTTCATTCCCTTTACTTTACTCTTTTTGGAATAAAGTGAAATTAGACATAAGAAACATTATTTAAACTTTTCCATGCATTGTTATTTCTTTTGAGATTTAGCTTTTTTTTAAATGTTGGTGCAAATAATGTTTTATTTTATAGAGCTTTATATCAAGAAAGAGTTTAGGAATTTAAGTTAAAAACTTAGGCCTCTGTTTGCACGACCCTATATCATAGTCATCGACAAGCTTTAAATTTAACTAAAACTACCCTCAACTACACTATCATATGTCCATTTTCCAATATGACTAAAAAGCAGTAGTAGTGAAGTAGAACTTTAGACTAATACGTATTCTCATGGGACCACATGCATATTGTCATTTTGTAAATTTTTCCAAAACCAATGACTGCTAGGGTGTGGTTTACTTAATAGCACTAGGGGAATAAATCTTCCAGGTTCTAATGTCTTTCTCATCTTATAAACTACATATAAAGTAAGGACCTCGCTTATTTCTAGCAAGACTTAGATTGAACATCATTTTCCTCGATCCATTCCATCCCCCTCAACCTAAGTCAATAACTTTAGGGCTTAGAAGAACTTAAGTTTATACACACTGGAAAGTAAAAGGTATCAACTTCCCCTTCAAGTAAATCAAGTGACTTTTACAAATAACCCTACATCATCAGCATCAACATAAGAACCATCATCCCTTCTTGCTAGTACCATTACCATCAAGCCATCGTCGTCGTCATAATAATCATCATCATCACCATCATCTTCATATTTTTCATCTTCACAGCTCATAACTATCCTTATTATTATATATAGAGTGTTATAATAATAATGCACACATGCATGTTGGCATTATTAGTTATGTAAGAAACATGACACCTTTACACATCATTAGTTTTAATGGAGAATCTCAATCTGTCTTGGGTGTATGCTTGTAGTATATAATCAACAAATCACCTTGGTTCTGTATAATATTTCACCCCACACGGGTAAAGTTAAAATTCATGGTAGTTTTATATAATATTACCACTTTTTTGTGTTGTATGTATCATATTATTTTTATTATTGATTAAGGTGACAAAGTTCTATAGAGTATCTTTTTAAATACACAATGTAAGTACTTGAAAAAAATATCTATTTGCTGATGATGAACAATAGGAAATCTGTAAAAAATCGGGATAATGATGACATTCATGAGTGAGGACAAAAGAGACAAAGGCTGATTGAGTTTTTAGTACTTCATTGAGTTGAGAGAACATATGAATAAATTCGACATCAGCAGCATCAGGTCAAAAATCAAATTGGAGTAAATGTGACGAAAAAAATTTGTATAAATGAATACATAACGGTATATAACGATGTCATTACATTGAAAGAGAAAAGTTCATCAAAGACTGAATTAGAATTTCAATTCAACTAGACTGCACATAATGATGGTGGAGAATGTGAAATAGATTTCGTAGAGATTTTACACACACACAAGGATGAAGTTTGAAGTAAAACCAAGTCACCCATTATGGGACATAGATTGGATTGAGGTTTATGTTTTACTCTGATATCGAGGTCGAGAGTCAGAATTGAAGATTCATATATGAACTTTTGGTAAGGTACTTGAGTGATAAGCTGGATTCATTCATTTATCTTCCTTTTCTCATAACAAAATTCAATTGAGGCGAACTACTGCACCCTGCATCTCTACAACTTTCGAGGTAGACATTGATTAAAAAATTCAAAAAAGGTTTTTTTTCTTATAAGAAGTATATAATGAGCTTAGTATGGAGTAGGAAAGTTACAGTGTAGCAATTTAGTGACATATGACAGGAGGAGTGAGTATATACTATCAATCAGGTGTAGAAAGTATAAGTAAATTTTTTATATGTTAGAAAAGTCAAGCAATGTCACTCTTAGATAGGGACTTCCGCAAGTTAGGAATATATTTAGTTAGGGAGAGGAGCTGAGTGGATTGAAATGAAATCAGGGAAGAGAAAAAAAAGTTTTTCATTAATTATTCCCTTCGGCTAGACTAGGTATTTGAATCTGGCTTGGAATAATAAAACACAAAAGATGGTAAGATCCTCCTTTTTCTTCGAGACATTAAATGGGAATCCGGACACCTTTGCACATTTTATTACCTTAGTGGTATGATGGGGGGTTGGTTTGAAATTCTAATCATAAATCATGTGGTGAATAGTGATGAAAATTATTCTGATTTACAAAGTATTTTGCAGAAGGAAAGAAATTACCAGTCGGGTTTATATTCAGAGACAGTTTTAGTGACGCATATGGCCTTTGATCTTCAATTTAAATCTTTTCATATGTAAGATAATAATTTATTTATACAGTAAAACTTAATACTGACAAAAGTAGCGTAATTTTCGGACAGTACCAATTTCTAGCGGCTGCAGCTGTTGTATATTGGTTCCGCGTGGGTTATACATGCTACTGATATTGTATAGTTGAAGAAAAAAATATCAAAAGTCAACTTTCCATCCCCATTCTTCTACCTTTCTTTCCTGACTTCCTCCGTTTTTCGAAGGGGAAAGCAAAGCTCATATCATAGGCACGGTGGGCTAGATACACCACCTAATAACCACCACTGCCTTTAACCACCTCCCGCCAGTGTCATTGTACTTATCGTTAGCATTAGCATTAGCATCAAACAGAGAGCCCATTTGATAAGAATACTATCTATTCCACCCTTTCATGATGGGAATGAGATGAGACTGAATTACCTTCTTTAAAGCATCACATCTCACACACTCACTCACATTTCACATACAATTCCACTTTTACAACACTGGCTCATAGACATAAAGTCAATTCTTATTCGACATCAAGAGTTACACACAAATGGTATTCTTTTGTAGGAAAATGAGAGGGGAGAAGAGAAATAGGAGGATTTCTAGATGAAAAATTTCTTTCGGAGACACAAAAAAAGAATTTGATAGAGGGAAACCTTCGTATTCTTAATTGAGTCAATGATGCTCGGAAGGTTGTGTTACCGGAAAAAGATCCTGTACACCGAGTGGGATTCTGTTCTCGTAGGTACTATATAAATACACTTGAAAATTGGATTTAACAAAGACAAAAAGTGTATAGGATATATTACTACCACTTACCATTTTGATTTTTTTTATACATGTGCTATTTGATCTTATCTTAAGGATCTGCTTGCTAAGGAAGATTTCTTGCCGACATACCTAACTTAATTCGATTAAATATTTGGAACCAGATAGGAATTTCAAGATTTGGAAAAATATCAAGTAATGAAGTCCATATCAAGTGAGAGAGAGTATTATCTTAGAGAATGAGAGAGAGCATCCACCTTGGAAATATTCAAATTAGGGGAAAAGGGTTCATCGTGCCAATAAAGTCTGTCTGATGTCATTACATTTTTTGTATTGTATAAATTGTATACATCGTATAATATAAGTACTCTGAGCCTCAGTATTTGGAGAAAGTGTTCCATAAATCGCATTATTTATTCCTGTCAGCCTTAAATTGGCAAAGACAGAATGCTCCATAAAATTTTTACTTTTACTTTTTTGTAACTATCTGCATTCTTGTAGATTCTTAACTTTATTCTAGGGAAGATATATCTAAAAAAAGAACCCTAGTAATACACAAATGTATGTGACATAGTTAAACTGAATAAAAGCAGGGCTGCTTTCTTCCCTTGTTGAATGTACTTTATAGGAAAACCTTTGTACGGATTCGATTTCGAATTTGGATAGAAAACAGAACACAGTCCTAGACTTATTCTTCTTAGGTTATAATAAAGTATTGTATTATATACCTTTATTATAATATATATAAAATACAACATAAATAACTACATTTTACAAAAGTCAGAATTAGGAAATGCATAAAGAGAGCTCTGTCTAGAGTTTTTTGATAGGAAAAACGAAAGTACGAAATACAATTCGAGTCTTTTTGCCTTTTTGGCAATGAAATGGATTTTTTTCTTCTTTCAGATGTCATTTTATGTCTTGGACTGTTTTCTCTATTGAGGAACTGTACGTTGTGTGTGTGTGTGCGTTTTCATTTACTCTTTACTCCTTACATTACTTTATTCCTTTACTACTTTTTTTCTGATTCTCCTTTGAGGATATATAGGTACGTTGGGACATTTGAATCCGAATTCGGGAGAGGACAACAAAGGAGGGTGCAAAAATCTTCGAGATATGCTATAATGTGTGAGAATATCGAGAAACATACTCTGTAAATTGTCAAAGTAGAAGCTATATAAAGTGTAATATTGGGAGACACATATTGGAGTGAGATTGGAAATGTGAGAGTACAGAGAGAAAGCGAGATTCAACATCCATCCACCGTTCAACTTGGCATGGCCTATCTATCTAGGCATGTCATGTCAATGTGTATGTCGATGTCGACTACAGCCTGTATTTGATCAAATCTACTAAAGCTATGTAATGTACAACTGCAAAAGTACAATACTTCCAGGGTCCACACAACCATCAGCATCATCATCATCATCATCATCCCTATTTCGATAAAAGACCTTGGCGACGACTATTGCTTGTAGCACTACCAGCACGGATTTTCTGCTGACGATGTGACTAGCTGCCTCTTTCCTTCGGTTGGCAATAAGGCTCAAGATTGGCAAAGGATAAAAAGGGAAGAAAAAGAAATGGAACATTCAATGCATTTGGGATAAGAAAACTGAAAATGTCGAATAGTCAAACCTTTTTTTTTTGTTCGGCTTTGACGATTGAGCTAGTTGTTTGTAGACAGACACGGATAGGACCTACAGTAGTAATACAGTACATGTATGAATGAATGAAGGATAAAAAACACAATAGAAAATATACACAAGTTATTACGAGAATGCAGCAGATTTTGCTTAAAGACTCGTATCATCATCTAGCATCGCGTGGTATTAAGGTTCTATTATTATTTCTTAAGTTGAGATAAACACCGAAAGGATAAGGGATCACATTGGACACATGAAATGAAAGAGAAGTCTCTTTCTGTGTGTATCGATGTCGAGGTAGATGTTGAAGCTATTGTTCTCAAAGCTGATGATCCTTATGGTCGTTCATACTTCATGATACACTTTTTTAATAAATTACCTAAGCTGATAGAAATGCTTTAAGAATTTTGGAAAAAGTTACCAGCATATTTGAAACATTACCCTTTAGGACTATTGACCATTTTGGCTTGGGTTGACCAGTCTTTATTATTTAAGACCTATATCATTCTTCTATTCCTTTTTTTGTTTTTTCCTTACATAACTGCGAAAAACTTACAATTAGTCAAGACAATATGCTACATGTTTTAAAAAGTTATGAACGGCCCACAAACAAATACCGTAAGTTTTTTCTACCAAAATGAATATAATAAGCGTAAAGAGGGAAGAAAGTGAAAGTAAAGAAATAAGGAGAGAGTAGAATAAAGAAAGAAAGTTGTTCTGAGTAAAAGTTTAACTGTTTTGTGACGATGAATTCGAATGAGATGAAGAAACTTACTTATTTCCTAGGCACTACACACACCACCACCCTGTTTATGTTAACTTTCAAATACACAGAACTCATAACTACACAAAACTATTCTAGTACCACTACTACCACTACTAAAAATGAGTACTGTATAAGCTTAACAGTCTCATTTTTAGACTTTTCTCGTTAAAATGTATAAATACGAGTGAAAGCAAACCTCCTGCATGCATATTGCAGCGACACAGACAGTCATTTCTAGTGGTAGTGGTAACAGTAACAAAAGTAGAAATGAGTCTTTGAAAGAAGAAAACTATATTTCCTATTGCCATGGACTAGAAGTATATGAATGAGTAAAAGAGCTTGTACTTGTAGTAGGAGTATCTACCTAAATAAAAATGCTACTTATTTTAGTGTGCAAATTTGCAGTCTCAGTCTGCCTCCTACATATAGATAGACTACTTTCCAAGGAAATTTCCTTTTTTGGCAAGGTTAGCTTCATAATGAGAGGATGAAAATAAACTGCAACGCTAGGGTTCATTATAACAACCCTCTGTGGATCCCTTTGTTGAATTCAACTATGTCAGTTGAGAACTGTTAGTGAAGACCATTTGCATATGGTGATTTCGTTTACTCTGGGTTGAAACATGTAGGTTGAATGCTTTGTTAATTTCAATCCCAAAGCTGGTTAGCTTCGTTCTTAAGAGATCAATTTGGTCTGCTAGTACCAATGAAGAAGCTCGTTAAGTTTTTTTCAGCTCAATTGCATTCAAAATTCTTCTCTTCGTCCTATTTTTTATTTAACATCAAGGCTAAAATTAGAATTTCCATACGTTGCTCTATATTTTTGGAAATTTCCAATTAGTTTTTTATTCAAATTTTTAAACAACTTTTCACAAAAATACAGTGCATCTGACACAGTTTCCGTCCTTACTTGTGTCTATTATCCCTCATATCCTTAAGTTTAGTTTTTATGTAGTGTGTACAGTTTACTTAATTTGCGATTCAGGGCAGAAGCGAATACGAATACGAGTTTGAAATTTAGATTCATTTAGTTTAAGCATATAGTTGGCCAGATCTAAAATATATTTCTAAGTATAGTTTTGTGTCTACATGAACTTTCACTAACCTCGAAGAATTCTCCATTTTTCAATTCATCTTTTTAATTTTCTATAACTTTAATATTAAGAATTTCTCATTAGTAAAATATTTTTTAATTATGTTCCAAAAAATACATACACATATTACATATGGGCGTAATCATATGTAAAGTCAAAAGTTAAAGTTAGGCTAAAATCTCATCAGAAACACACATTAAAAATGAATAAGGACTAAGAATGATGCTATTGACTTCCAGGTTTTCTTTATATTTAGGATACAGCTTTTTTGAAGAAAGCATCTTTATTTATAAAATTCAACCCAGGGTTAACTTCTGATAGTCCAAAGAGAATAAAAATCTAAGAGAATACACACCTTCCTCAAATACACGCATTCAAGACGACGAAGAAAAGCGGTTTTCCTATTTTGTTCTTAAAAAAACATGAGGGAGCTCAAAAGCTGAGCTGTAATCTATATTCACAAAGTATGAATAGGCATTATATTACAAAAAGGGTTGAAAGATGAGAGACGAGGAAAATGATGCTGTATTATGTTGGGGGTTTTTTTATTGTAAATTTAGTTTTTACTGATTCTCTAATATTTATCTTTCAACGATGAATTTCTTCCTCAAAGAACTTTATCTCTTTTTATTCTGTGTCCCATGTTCCCTGTGGAGTTTCTAGGAGGTTTCAATTAATTTCTTGTCCTGGCAGAGATACGTTTCTTTTAAATGAAAGATGGGTTCAAGTTTAAATTCCCTTTTTTATCCAAGGAAAGATTAATTTACAAGTTTGTTTGAAACCCAGCATTTACTGTGGGTAAGAAAAGAGTGAAAGTAATGGAAATTCCTGAAATAAATTGCTTTAAGAAAGTGCTCATATAGAACCATTTTAAAGTTTTCTTTTAGATTATTCTTAAATTTTTTTGAAAAAGCATTTACTTTTTCTAAAAATTAAACATGTTTTGCGTCTACAATTAGAATATTCCACACATTCAAAATTCAAATCTAGAAAAAATTCTTATGTTAGCTTATTTTTTCTTTTGCAGAATTTTGGCTTTCGTATTCACTCCACAAACTTAATTTGAAACGAGGAAGCATTCTATTCTACTACACTCCGGATTTTCTTACGAGTTTGCAAAATCTCAAGTCTAAAAGTGAAAGTAGTACAACATCTGAGCAAAGAATGCGAACCAAGAACGCGTGAATCCCCCTCATTATGCAAAGATAAATTTTCGCAACTTGGCATAGTGTGCCATTATTAGAATCCAGCATGGATACCAACCAACCTTATCACCACCACCATCCCATCACCCAACTAGCAATGTAAAACCTGGTTTCAATTTAATATAACTTTCATCTTGTGGCTGGTTTAACTGAATGGTTGTAGTGGTTCGGTGGGTGGAGAGATGAATTAAAAAGGAAAGGAAAAGGAAACTGGGACACTGGAATCTCTAAAGTTAAAAGAGAGCCAAAAAGTATTCGAATTCCAAATGAGAGATTTGTGAACCATCTCATTACGGACTATAGGGGGTTGTGTGTGTGTGTAGTATAGTCTATAGTAGTAGTGGTTGGTGTGTACAAGAGATGACTAAAAAGAACTTTTGTGTAAAAGGGTTTCTTCCACCATGCATATTCCCCATAACTTTGAGATGATATCTTCTACTATAGAAATAAGATGAAGAGTTTTATGCCTAATCTTTGAAGAAAAGTAAAGGATTTCTAGAGTTTTTGGTGAGTAAATGTAGGTTATATATTATGGAGTGTGGTATTCTGATATTAGTGAGTTGTACTTTGTAGGTTAGGTTTTAAAGGATTTCTGAGGATTAGCCCAGAATGATGATGATGATGATGATAATAGCCCAAGTGTTTTGCTCTCAAAGGGAAAACTCTTTTTAAGCCAGATTTCTCTTTTTTTCCTCAGCTTATTTCCCGAATTGAAGTATAACCGAGTAGTTGTAGATACAGACAGAGAGGGAGAAAGTTCCTTTATTTTCTTAAACAAGCTCAATAGAGCCAAACCCTTTAATAATACTGTTTTGAAAGGAGTAGTTTGTAGTATGCATATGCAGGCAATGCAAATAATATTATGCCTGAATATTTCAAGACACAAAAATGAGAAATATAAAATTCTTAGAATCAAACTTGGTACAGGATACACACTGCACAGGCACGGGTAGTATATTGAAATAGTTTTAGTTTGTTCAGTGTTATTTTGCAATGTGTAAGGGAAGAAAGACTGATTTCACCTTTTTGTTTTCTTTCTTTAGATTTTAACTTAAAGGGAGAGACTTCTTAGACTTTTTGTTGTGATATTTAAGGTTGTGTTCCTTACACATTGCTAAAGGACATCAAAGAAGCGTCTTTCTAAAACTTCAAACGCAACCGTTTTTGAATGAAGAAAAATAGCAAATATTCGTGTTGTTAATAAACAAAGAGTAGAAAGTGAGAAAATGCTTTGAGTTTTTAGTAAAATTATTATTTTATGGGTGGTTTAATTTTATGTTTTATAACGAAGAAATGTGATATTTATACGGATTTTATGGATGAAACGAGAGGAATAGTTTAATTTAGTTTAGTTGTAGCTACGCTGTGGGAGTGCTTAAAATTTTGAGGTAAGTTATGTCAAATTCAGATAGTGAAGTTTATTATAAAGCGGTTTTTGTTGTCACCCAATACTTTGGTTTGGATTCCTTGAAACTCAAGGAACAAATGGAATGTAATTTTACCTAATATTACCAAGAGTTAAGTTTAATTAAATGGAAATTAAAGCGTAGTTGTAAATGTTTGGAAGAAGAATTAAATGACCTTCAAAACTTTGTTAGTTTATAAATATCCCTCTTATCAAATTTTTCCCACAGAATTGTAAAGATTGACTTGAATAATTAACTGAAATAATGAATAAAGTTCTTATGTCAATTTCAGAAGCAAGTTGTTATTGGAGTCTTTAGCATGAAACTACGAAATGGATTCCTTAAGCAAATAATTGCAATAGTTTTATTACTTACCGTCATTAGCAATAGCAGCCATGATAAGGAGGAGATTTAGGGTTGAAATAGCTGCAAAGTAGGCAGCACCCCTAGAGACCAACCTGTTTGCTGCCATTTTGATTCGATCTAACAACTGTTTTACTTATTCTTTATTTTAATTAATTTATTCTTGGAATCAATTACAAAATCCAAATTGTTCTTTAGTTCCAAAAACTTGATGTTTTATTACAAATGACTTGGTATAAGATGATGAAGGATGTAGTACAATAGAAGAATAAGTCAGTAATTTAAACTTTTAGAGAAAACAGTGGTAGTCTATGTCTACACATTGGACAACAACTGGAGTAATAATAATAATAAAGGTGCTCAAATAGTTCAAAGAAATTCCATGAGAAAAAAGGATGAGACTTTTTCTTCTTTTTAGTAGAACTTTCTCCATCATTTCTTTCACTTTTGTTTAGAAATCCAAATAAATGTCATCACATCCTTGTAATGTAATATACGACTTTCAGTCACTTCTTCTGTACACTCATACTCATATAAGACTCACACAAGTAAAAAGGAAAAAGACCTCAGTTAAGTATTGTGTACCTTCACTTCCTTACACTAGGTATAGTACTTGTATTATTCTTCTACGGCTGAGCAATACAAAAGAATTGGGTCGGTCATTTAGTTAAGTTCAATTCGAACCTTCGTCTTTAAAGATTCTTTCTCAAGGAAAGATTCACAAAGGTTCTTTTATTGGTTCGTTTCTTATACGAGTTGGTTAGTAGATAATAGTAGTATGTAGTAGTAGGTGGTGGTCAATGTTGGTATGTGGTGCAATCCTCAGAAGTGAGTTCGAGGTAGGTAGGTGCACTTTTAATCAAGACGAACTTTTATTTATTTGTTCAGATGGAAGGTTCAGGAACAAGAACATACAATTGGTTAATGCCTACTGAAGCCAGGATAAGCGAAGTATAAGCACAGGATGACCCACATACACAAGTACGAAATATCAGACGCTACTTGTATAATAGTTTTTATTGTTCATACTTATGACAACTGGGAACTGGGAGGTAGTGGTTGTGGTGGTCACTTGGATCAAAACCGAGAGATTGTCTTGGGTAGAGAATTTTTGATCTTAGATTTTTTATATATTATTCTAGAAACCGTTGTCGAGGTCAAAGAATAAGTGATGGTGGTGGTAGTAGTAGTTTGATAGTGTGATGGGTCTTATGGTATGTGCTCGCTAAAAAGGTGATGGATGAGTTCATTCCTTATGGACCTAGAGCATAAGTCTTTTGTGCTAGCAAAATCTATATTGCCGACGATCACTATTGTTGTCCAGAGTAGAAGTTCAACTACTTTTTATATATACGAGAGAGAATTATCTTGTGGGTGAAAGTAAAAGATTTGTAGTCTAGAGTCTGTAAAAATATTAAGGATATTCTTATATTGTGTACAGAGAGAGCTGATGCACTAAATGTAATTTGTATCGAAGAGGTTCCACCATGTGTCAGTCAAACCGCTGCTGCTATCATATAGTCTTCAGACCTTATTCCTCCCTTGGGCTCTAGAAACTTCAGATAGAGATGATGATGTTGCGTCTGCAGGAAATAACAACAACCAAAATCATTTGATATAGTTTTGTATTAAAGCAACCTGGAAAAAATAAAAGATTGAGTGCGGACAGTATTGCTATTTGATAGCTGAAAAGCTATACATGTGTATAGCTATTATATAGACTTCTTCGACTCGTATTTCTACTCTGTTATAGAATAATAGCACAAGATGCAAGTTAACCCTTGTCCTTTCAAGTGTATATCTAAGAAATCGGAGGTCATTCAAGCTAACAACGCTTTAGTTCCTTAAAGGCTGTTTCCTTTAACTTGTTTGAAGGCATTTTTCAAGCGTTTTATTTTCTCCCTATATATACACGTATATGTATTTCCTCTTTGTCACCCAGTCAAAGAGCATATATATATCGTACATACAGTAGAATTGAACTCCCCCTTCATTCAATGACAAACATTGAACATAAAATAACTTTGGTATGTTATATGTGTGTGGATTCATTCGAGTGTGAAAGGTACGTACTTTCTAGGTATATTATGCGGGGTAAAATTGTACTTTCTAACCACTCTAGACTTTTTTTTCAGTTTTGTGTTGGGGAAAGATAGTGAAAGCACTTTCACTTCTTAAGAATTTACTTTCTCTTTTTTTGGACTGTCCTTTCTCAGCTTGTTGTGTTGGGTACAAGAGCTTTTATGAAGAAGGGCTTGAAGTCCTAAAGGATTTTTTCTTCTTTGTGATACCTCACACGCAAATATTATAGTTTGGACGAAGAATAAATAAACTTGTCGAATGCACAATGTGAAATGGTTCAATTTGTGCGTTTTCTTGGTTTTACGTCCAATAAAGGTTCTCTCCTAGTATCTATCTTTTTTATTTCAGCTATTTTACTAATAGTTAGTAGTAGTTGGAATCTTGTAATAGGTACTTCCTTAGACATATGCAGTAGTAATACTGAAGAAGTTGAGTGAAATCGTTCTCTTCAGATTTCGATAGTACTAGCGAGGCCATGGGTTACCTTTGAAGGTAGGTATATTATGTGTGTCTATCGAATCATGCAAGTTACTTCTGGTTCAGATGATATATAGTCTTTAAAAATACAGGAAGGAAACTTGTTTTCTTCAACTTAGGTACGTTTTCCCTTTTTTCTTCTTTCTTACTAAGCAATTGCGTAAGATGAGAAATGTTTACTGAAGTTTGAATTGAAGAGAGAAAACTAAGTAAATTATCTGAGTCAAAGTACCGTCTATAAAAGGTATGTGTAGTACTTAGGTATGTCTTTCAACAATATAATATAATTTAATATAATATACCTACACCAACTACTATGATGAAAAAGGAATGTTTTTAGTAAAAAGGTACACTTACCTATTTGGCGTATTGCTGGGTGAAAGTAATAATGGTGAAAGCACCGTATTCTCTTGTGTTATCTATTTGATTCTCCAGTGTAGTGCCTTAGCATCAGTAGTGTTAGTGGTGGTGGTAGTGGGTTTGATGATAAAAGGGGAGAAAAGCAACTTGGCCTTTTGAAGGAAACTTGAGTACTAGACCAGAGTGAGTGAGTGGTTAGCTTCACCCGGGTTTTGCTATTTCTTAGATACCGGGAGAAAGGTAAACATAAGAGACATATAGGAGAGGAAACGTTGAAATCAGAGTTCTTCTTGAGAATACCAATGCAATGGTTGTTTTGTAGCAAAGTTCTTGTAGTTGTGAGTGGATACTGTTGACTGTATTGTGCAATAGTAGTAGTACTTCCTCAAGGAATGTTTAACTATCTGTTTTAATATTAGAAAACTCAGTAGGTCCTAGGGTTTGGAGAAAGTACAAGTATTTTGGTAAATAATAATAAGACTCACGCACTATTGATATTTTCTGTGTGGGTATGACAGACCAAACCCTCAAAATGTTATATTATAACAAGTAGCAATTTCTCTTTACTTTGAAGCAGTAGTGGGGGTGGTTTTGTGATTTGAGTTCCGCTAAACTTTTCCAGAGTTCAAGAATCAGAGACCAAGAAGTTTTTTTAGTTTAGGAAGAAATGCAACTTTTAGTTATTTTAGTTGTAGGAAATTAGTAATATGATATTATTAGACTATGTTATATTATAGTCACACTAAGAGTCTCTGTATCTTAGTAAATTTCTATCCTGATTTTGACGTCTGTCTTGAGTCCTGTTGAGTTAAAGTTATAATATTATATTTTAGAGTTGGGGTTTAGTTGTTTCTTTGTAGTAATTTTGAGAAAGAAACTTAACTTTCACTTTGGCACGCACTTTCACTACTGAAACGGGTTGTAAATCCACCAGTTGGTTTTGGGGGTTTTGTCTCACAGTGAAACTTAGTGATCTGGCTTTTATGGTATACCAAATGGAAATGATGTTTTT